>JACERR010000076.1:0-12500 GCA_016760335.1 Gastrodia elata
ATGTGTGTTTGTGTGAGTATGTGTCACAATAATATATAACACACACTCATATATACTAATCTCTATGTGTGTGTGTGTTTGTGCGTGCGTGCGTGTGTCTATATGTTTCCAACACACACACACAAACACATACACATATAGATATTATTATATGTGTGTATTTGTGCATGTCTATATATATATATATACAATTATGAGTATATTTATAAATATACACACATATACACACATAGATTTGTGTGTGCCCAACACACACACACATACACAAACACACAAATATACTAATCTCGTGTGTGTGCCTCTCTTTCTCTCTCTCTCTCTCTATATATATATATATATATATATATATATATATATTTATACTTATCTCTATGTGTGTGTGTGTCTATATATATATATAATGTTTTGAGCATGTATACCCAAAATTATATAAACACACACACACACTCATATATTTTTATACTTATCTATATGTGCATGTATGTGTGTCTCTACATACTTGTATACAGGCACACTCATATATACTAATCTCTATGTGTATGTTTCTCCATATATAAATATATAGACATACACCTATGTGTTATCACACACACAAATATACTAATCTCTATGTCTAGGTGTTTGTGTGTGTGTATATATATAAGTATATATATATATATATATATATATATATCTGTGTTTGTGTATGTATAGAGATTAATATGTATGAGCATGTGTGTGTATGTGTGTGCTGGGTTTATATACTCATTATATATATATACTTATTTCTATGTGTGTGTCTGTGTATGTCTCTATATGTGTGTGTGTGTGCTTATATATTTATATACATATACATGTATATACAGAGACACCCAACTATATATATATATATATATATATATATATAGACACACACACATATGTGTTTTAGAGTATGTAGACCCAACACATACATACACATATAGATAAATATATATGAGTGTGTGTGTGTGTTGGGTATAACACACACACACACACACATAGAGATTAGTATGTATGAGTGTGTGTGTGTGTTGTTTGTGTGTCTGTCTCTATATACTCTCATGTATTTGTGCGTGTGTCTTTTTTAATGTATACACTATATATATATATATATATATATATATATGTATATAACACATAAGTGTGTCTATATATTTATATATGATGAGTGTGTGTGTTTATATATACATTTTCATAATCGTATACAGATACACTTAGATATTAGTATATATATATAATACAAATATGTGTGTCTATATATTTATATATGATTATGAGTATTTATACCCACACATACATAGAATTTAGTATATTTGAGTGTCTGTGTTTGGGTTATATACTAATCTCTATGTGTGTGTCTTTGTGTGTATTGGGTATACATACTCACAACCATATGTATACACACACACACACAAACACACACATATAGATAAGTAAATAATCTCTATGTGTGTGTCTATATATATATATATATATATATATATATATATATATATATATATATATATATATATATATATATATATATATATATATGATGAGTGTGTACACCCAACACGTACACACACACTCACACATATGGGTTATATAGGATTGTCAGTATGTATACCAATACACACACACAAATACACACACATGGAGATAAGTATATAAGTGTGTGCGTGTGTGTGTATCAATATATATATAAATATATGGATGCACACATGCACAAAAACACACACATAGAGATTAGTATATTATGTGAGTATGTATACCCACACCTAAACACGCAACTGTACATAAATATATAGACGCACACTCATATATATTAATCTCTATGTGTGTTTGTGTGTATGTAATTTCTATGTGTTCGGTATATAACATACAAATCTCTATGTGTGTGTGTGTGTGTATTTGTGTATTATAGTGTGTGTGTGTGTTATGTATTAATCCCTTTGGTGTTGGTTTGTGTGTGTGTGTGTACGTATACAGTTGTGAGTATGTATGCCCAACACACCCAAACACACATATATAGAGATTAGTATATATGAATGTGCATTTGTATGTGTGTTTATAGGTCTCCATACACACTCATATATACTAATATATATATATAGGCACACACAATCATAAGTGTGTGAGTATGTCTACCTAACACGCACACACACACACATAGAGATTAGTATATATGAGTGTGTGTGTGTTTGTGTGTATGTTAGGTATACATACTCACAACTGTATATAAATATACAGACACATACATATGTGTTATCACACACTAACATATATATATATATATATAAATATACATATACTTACTCATAACAAACACATATGTGTGTGTGTGTCTATATATATATATATATATACAATTATGAGTATATTTATATACATACTGACAACCAAATATAAATATATAAACACACACACATAAAGATTTGTATGTACGAGTGTGTGTGTGTGTTCGGTATATATACATACATATATATATATATTATATGTGTGTGTGTGATATCACATACATGTGTCAGTCTAATCTCTTTGTGTGTGTATTTGTATGTGTATGTATATGTGTTGGGTATACATACTCATACAAATGGAGATTAATATATATGAGTGTGTGTGTGTGTGTGTGTGTGTGCATGTATATGAGTGTGTACAATGTGTGTGTGTGTGTGTGTGTGTGTTGGGTATGCATACTCACAACTGTATATATATATGTATAGACACACACACACATTTTGGGTATACATACTCACATACATATATATATTTATATACCCATGTGTGTGTCTATGTGTTTGTGTGTGCCTTATATATATATATATATATATATAAACACATGAAGATAAATATATATGAGTGTATGTGTGTGTGTTGGGTATATATACTCAAAACCATATATATATACATACTCACAACCATATATATATATATATTGACACACACACACACACACATATACTCATATTTACTTATCTACATGTGTGTATATACATATAAGCACAGATAGATATACACATACAGACACACACACTCATACACACACATACACACACTTACGTATATATTATAAATTTTATATTATATATAAGCACACAAAGATATACGCATACAGTGTGTGAGTATGTATATCACAACCGTATTTATATATATATATAACTCATATATATATGTGTGTGTATATAGTTGTGAGTATGTATACACAACACACACACACACATACACACACTCATATATATTGAAAATTTTGTATTATATACTTATCTCTATGAGTATGCATATCTAATGTGTGTCTAGATGTTTATGAGTGTCTGTGTACTATGTGTGTGTGTGGTTGGATATACATACTCACAACCTATATAAGTGTGTGTGTGTGTGTGCAATTAAATATAGAGAGACACACACACAAACACACACACAGACAAACACATAGAGATGTGTGCGACTCATATATACTTATCTCGCACACATTATATTTGTATATAAATATATCCAACCTACACACACACACAAACATACATACATAGAGATTAGTATACCATATATATATATATATATATATATATATACCCAACACATGTGTTGTGTGTGTGTGTGTGAGTTTGTATACCTAGCACACACACATATACATACACACACACACACATATATGTATGTTTGGGTATATATAAGTATGTGTGTGTGTGTGTGTATGCGTGTGCACATATGAGTGTGTGTGAGTATGTATACCCAACACACATATACAAAAATGTATAATCTCTATGTGTAGGCACATTTAGTAAATAACACGCACACATATAAATAGACACACACACATACACACACACACAAACACTCATATATACTATGTGAGTGTGAGTGTATGTCTGTATCCGTACGACTATATAATTGTGTATCTATATATATACCCATTGTGTCTATATATACATACTTATAAACACATACACTCACATATACTTATATATAGTTATGAGCATGTATACTTGTCTTCATGTGTTGGGTATACTTATCTCCATGTGTGTGTATGCACACATATATCTATTTATCTCTATGTGTATGTGTATATGTGTGTCTATTTATATAATGTAATAAATACACATGCATAGAGATGTGTGTGTTTATAGTATATATGAGTGTATGTGTGTGTTATGTGTGTCTTTATATAAAGACACACGTGTCTGTGTGTCTGTATTCATGTGTGTGTGTTTATGTATTGGGTATATATAATCACAATCGTATATAAATAACACACAGACATACATAAACACACACACATAGATATTAGTATATATGAGTGTATACTTATCTCCATGTGTGCATGTTATTTATATAACACACATGGAGATAAGTATATATGAGTGTGTGTGACATACACACACACATAATGTGTGTATAGGTATACATACTTATATGTTATATATATTTATTTGTGTGTGTGTGTCTATACACTCATATATGTGTATTTGCATCTCTATGTGAGTATGTATACTCAATATAAACATACACACGCACATATAAATTGTGTGTACACTCATGTATATTATCTATATGATTGTGAGTATGTATTGCAATACACAAATACACACACTCTCATATATACTAATCTCTATGTGTATATGTGTGTGTTTGGGTTTGTGTGTGTATGAGTGTGTAGGATATGTGTGTTTGTGTACACACACACACACTCATATATAATTATCTCTATATTTGTATATGTGACTATATACAGATATATATATATATATATATGTGTGTGTGTGTGTGTGTGTATGTGTATGTGTGTGTGTGTGTATATGTGTATACATACATGTGTATGTGTGTGTCAATATGTAAACACATGCACACACACACACAAACCACCACACACTTATATACGCACGTACACACATGCACACACTCATATATATAGATACACCCACACACACACACATAAATACACACACATATATACTAATCTCTATGTGTGCTTATGGTTTATATATATATATATAATTGTGAGTATGTATATATGAGTGTTTGTGTACACACACACACACACACACACACAGAGATATATATATATATATATATATATATATAAATGTTTATATATATACTCACAACCGTATATATATATTGACACACACACATAGAGATTAGTAGACACACACACACCCAACATATACACACACACATGTGTGTGTTGGGTATACATACTCACAATTATATATAAATATATAGACACACACATACACACATAATCGTATATTTATATACAGTTTGTGTTGTGTTCTAAATATATAGACACACACATACACACACAATTGTATATTTATATACAGTTTGTGTTGTGTTCTAAATATATAGACACACACACACACACATAAATATACATATGCGTGTGTGTTTGTCTATATATTTATATAACAATACACTTACACTCATACACACACACACACTCATATATGTGTGTGTGCATATATATTTAGACACACAACACAAACCATACATAAATATATGATTTTATGTGTGTGTGTATATATATATATATTTATATATAATTAATAGTATATATACCCAACACACACATAACACACTTATATATACTTATCTATATGTTGGGTATACATAAATTTATCTCTATGAGTATGTGTGTGAGAGTATGTATACCCACACCTAAACATGCAACTATATATAAATATATAGACATACACTCATATATACTAATCTCTATGTGTGTGAGTATATATATTTATATATATATAGATATATATATATTTATATATGTATTTGTGTATGTATGTATTTGTATATTTATTTATGTGTGTGTGTTGGGTATACATACTCACAACCATATATAAATATATAGACACACACACATATATATTATATACATGTATATATACAAACACACACACACACACACACACATAGAGATAAGTATATATGTATATATAAATGCATGTGTGTATACATATGTGTGTGTGTGTGTTTGTTGTGCGTATGTATAGCCAATACACACACACATATAGACACAATATTAGTATATATATATATATATATATATATATATATATATTGATGTTTATACATAGTCGCACACACACACACACACACACTCATATAGAAGTGTTATGGGTATGTATACCTAATACACACACATTCGTATATGGGTGTCAGTATGTATACCCAATACACACACACACACACAAATGCACACATAGAGATTGGTATATATACTAATGCTTATATGCATGTATAGACACACACACACACACATACAGATATACTTATACTATTCTTTGTGTGGTTACGACTATGTATACACAATACCCATACACACACATATAGAGATAAGTATATAGATTGGTATATATGAGTGTGTGTGTGTGTGTGTTGGCTATATATACTCACACAAACACATATACTAGTCTATATACTAATTTCTATGTGTGTGTGTTAAGTATAAACACATAAACCCAACGTATATGTTTATATACAGTTGTAAGTATGTATACCCAAGCACACATATATACTAATCTTCATGTGTGTGTGTATGTCTGTCTATATATATATGAGTGTGTTTATATAATTATATACAGTTGTGAGTATGTATACCCAACACATATATTTTATACATATATATATATATAATATATATATATATATATATACTCAATACACACACACATACACTCATATATATAAATCTTTATGTGTCTGGTTTGGGTATACATACTCACATGAGTGTGTGTGTGTGTCCATAGTGTATGTGTCTATATATATACATGTATACATACGTATACACATCCATATATATATATATACATGTATATAGCACATACATGTGTGTTGTGAGTGTGTGTGTGTGTTTGTCTGTGCGTGTATATGTGTTAGGTATAAATATATATATATATATATATATATATATTTATGGATGTGTATACATAGTCGCAACCACACACAGACATCATATATGTATTCTATACTAGTATATATATATCTGTATCGATATTTGAGTGTGTGTCTGTGTCTATATATATACAGTTGTAAGTATGTATTCACAAATACACACACATATTCGTTTAAAAGAGTATGTATATATATATATATATATATATATATATATACATATGTGTGTGTGTGTATATTGAGTGTGTATACATACTCTCAACCGTATATATATACTCACAACCATATATGAATTTATAGGCACACACATGTATGTGTTACATTTTCATATAAATACACACGTATGTATTATATACATACTCACAACCACATATCTATATATACACACACGCACACAATCACACACACACACACACACACACACACACAGATATATATATATATATATATATATATATATATACAAACACAAACAACACACACACACACACACACACATAGAGATTAATATATATGAGTGTGTGTGTGTGTGTATTGAGTATATATACTTATTTATTTATATGGTTGTGAGTATGTATACCCAACAACCACACACACACACACATACTCATATATACTATGTGTGTGTGTGTATATATATGGGGTTGTGTGTGTGCATGTATATATATATATATATAAATTTGTGGTTGTGAGTATATATATATATATAATACATACATGTGTATTTATATGAATATATAACACATACATGTGTGTCTATAAATTTTTATACGGTCGTGAGTATGTATACCCAACACACACAGGTATATATACTCACATCTACACACACACACACACTCATATATATATAGTCACAATATTATATAAATATATAGACACAAACACATATGTGTTATATGAATACTAATCTTTATGTGTGTGTCTATATATAATTATGAGTATGTACATACACACACACTCACTCAAACATACACACACACTCACCGTATATAAATATATAGACACACACATATGTGTTATATATATATATGTATATATATATATATATATATATATATATAAATAAACACACGCACACACACACAAATGTGAGTATGTAAAGACACACACACCATCATATATTCTAATCTCTGGGTATGTGTGTTTTGTGTGTATGTGTGTGTGTTATACCCAACACGCACACACGCACATACACACATATATACTTACCTCTATGTTTATAAGTCTGTGTATGTTGGGTAAACATTCTCACAACCGTATATAAATATATAGACACACATACACAGATACTTATACATACTAATCTCTATATGTGTGTGTTTGTATCTATGTGTGTACATGTGTGGAGTGTGTGTGTGTGTGTGTGTATGTACGCATGTGTGTGTTGGGTATACATACTCACAACCACACAACTATTGTTTATATTTCAGCATAGTATATATGGGTGTGTGTGTATGTGTATTTGTGTGTGTTTGTGTGTGTGTCTATATATAGATACGATTGTGAGTATGTATATATATATACACACACACACACACACAGACACGTACAACATGGAGATAAGTGTATATATGTGTGCATATCTGTGTGTGCCTATATATATATATATATATATAACATATGTGTGTGTGTCTATATATTTATATATTTTTGTGAGTATACATAGAGATTAGTATACACACACACCCACACACACACATTCATATATATATATATATATATATATATATATATATATATATATATATATATATATATATATATAGTCACACACATACATACACATATGTGTTATATACATGTATTAGTATATATAATAGACATACACAAAGACACACACATACACACACTCATATTTATTTATCTTTATCTCTATGTGTGTGTGTGTGTGTCTACATAACACTCACACACACATGTACAAATACAGACACCTACACAGATATATACTAATATATCTATATACATAGTGTGCGTGTGTGCTTATCTCACTATGTGTGTGTGTGTTTATATATTTATATATGATTGTGAGTATTTATACCCAACACACATACACACACACATAGAGATAAGTATAAGTATAAATTAAATATATATATACACATACTCATAAGCGTATATATACTGACACACACAATCATATATATGTGTGTTTGCATATATATGAATATTGGTATATACTTATCTCTATATGTATCTGTGTGTATACATACTCACACACACACACTTAGAGGTTAGTATATATGAGTGTGTGCCTATTTATTTATTTTTACAATTGTATATAAATATATGTATACCCAACACATAAACACACACGCACTCAAATATATTAATCTATTACATATACTAATTCATGCATATAACATATACGTGTGTGGGTGTGTGACTATATATATATATACAATTGTGAGTATGTAAAAATAGATATATATCTGTTTGTGTGTGTGTCTATATATATATTTATATACATATGTGTGTATATGTGTGTGTTTGTGTATTGGGAAAATATACATGTATACATTCACACACATAGACAATACGATTGTGAGTATATATATATGAGTGCATGTGTACACACACTCATATCAAATGTGTGTGTGTGTGTTAGGTATACATACACACATCACAAACTCACACACATACATGTGTGTTAGGTAAATAATCTATCAGTGTGTGTGTTAGTATTTATACACACACACACATATTTGATATGAGTGTGTGTACACATACACTCATATATACATACTCATACAGTATATATATATATATACATCCACACACACACATACACACTGTATTTAATATAGATAAACACACACACATAGATACACAACACACTCATATATATTATGTGTGTGTGTGTATATATTTTTATATACATGTGTATCTATATATGTATATATATATATGTATGTATATAACACATACTTGTGTGTGTCTATATATGTATATACACACACATACAGACATACTCACAACTATATATATACTTGAGTATATATGAGTGTGTGTGTGTGTATATGCCCAACACGCACACACACATAACACATACATATATTAAAATATATATATACATACTCGTACACACACATAGAGATTAGTATATATGAGTGTGTGTGTGTGTGTGCTGGGTATACATACACATATATTTATACAATTGTGAGTATGTATAGCCAACACACACACACACTCACATGTGCGTGTGTTTGTGTGTGTGTGTTGTGTGTGTGTATATATATGGTTATGTACGTGTGCATGTATATGAATATATAGCACATACGTGCATGTGTATATAAATTCATATATGTTTGTGTGTATGTATACCCAACACACATAGGTATACATACTCACATCTACATACGGCATATACACACATATACTTATCTCCATGTGTGTGTGTGTGTGTGTTTGTATATGTTGGGTATATATACTCACAACAGTATATAAATATATAGACACAAACATGTATATATTATAAATATACTAATCTCTATGTGTGTGTCTATATACAGTTGTGAGCATGTTTATACACACACACACTCACTCTTATGTACATGCACACTCTTCGTATATAAATATATAAACATACACGTATGTGTTATATATATATATTTATATAATATACATATAAATAGACACACACACACACATGTGAGTATGTTGATACACACACACACCCTCATATGTACTAATATCTGTGTATCTATTCTGTGTGTGTGTGTTATACCCAACACACACACACACATACACTCATATATACTTATCTCTATGTATTTGTGTGTGTTAGGTATATATTCTCACAATCATATACAAATATATAGACACACACACATATACTCATATATACTAATCTCCATGTATGTGTGTTTATGTGTGTGTGTGTGTGTATGTGGAGTGTGTGTGTGTGTGTGTGTGTGTGTGTGTTGAGTATATATACTTATTTATTTATATGGTTGTGAGTATGTATACCCAACAACCACACACACACACACATACTCATATATACTATGTGTGTGTGTGTATATATATGGGGTTGTGTGTGTGCATGTATATATATATATATATAAATTTGTGGTTGTGAGTATATATATATATATAATACATACATGTGTATTTATATGAATATATAACACATACATGTGTGTCTATAAATTTTTATACGGTCGTGAGTATGTATACCCAACACACACAGGTATATATACTCACATCTACACACACACACACACACACACACAAACACACACGTATATGTTATAATGTGCATATATATATATATATATATATATATATATGCACACACATATATGTATATATATATATATATATATGTATATATATATATGTATATATATATATATATATATACTAATCTCTATATGGGTAATCATACTCATATATGTTTTATATATATATATATATCTGTGTGTGTGTGTGTGTGGGTTGAGTATACATACTCACAACCACACAATTATTGTCTATATATAGGCATTGTATATTTGGGTGTGTGTGTGTATTTGTGTGTGAGTGTATGTGTGTATATATATATATAGGCACATACACACACACACACACACACAACATATATATATATATATATATATATATATATATATATATATACGGTTGTGAGTACATATATATAAACACACATAGAGACACGCACACACAACATGGAGATAAGTTTATACATATATATATATATATATATATATATGTTGTGTGTGTGCCTATATATATATATATATATATATATATATATATATATATATATATATATATATATATATATATATATAGGCATATATATAACACATACATGTGTTCATTTATATATTTATATACGATTGTCAGTACACAGAGATTAGTATACACACACCCACACACACACACATAATTATGTATACACATCCATATACACAAACTCGCATACACAACATGGAGATAAGTATATATATATATATATATATGTTGTGTGTGTGTGTGTGTGTGTGCCTATATATATATATATAGGCATATATATAACATATACGTATGTGTTTATATATTTATATATGATTGTCAATACACATAGAGATTAGTATACACACACCCACACACACACACATAATTATGTATACACATCCATATACACAAACTCACATACACACAAATATATATATATATTTTCACATACTCATAATCGTATATATATAGTCACATGCACACACACACGTATGTGTTATATACATATATTAGTACATATAATAGACACACACAGAGATACACACACACATTCACTCATATATACTTATGCTTATCTCTATGTGTGTGTGTGTGTGCGTCTACATACACGTACTCACACACACACACAAACATAGACACATACACAGATATATACATAGTGTGTGTGTGCTTATCTTTTTATGTATGTGTGTGTGTCTATATATTTATATATGACTGTGAGTATTTTTACCAACACACATACACACATAGGGATAAGCATAAATTAAATATGAGTGTATGTGTGTGTGTGCGTATTGGGTATACATACTATATATTTGTGTACATATATATGAGTGTATGTGTGTGGGTGTTAATACACATGTGAGTATGTATAGCCAACACACACACACAAAGACACACATATAAAA
>JACERR010000076.1:17500-20000 GCA_016760335.1 Gastrodia elata
TGTGTTTGTGTGTGTGTGTGTGATCCATATATATATATACTCACACTCATATACCCAACACACAAACACACACACTCATATTTACAAACACACTTACACACAAAAACATACACATATAGTTTAGTATATATGAGTGTCTATATATGTTTGTGTGTGACAAACACATGCACATAAAGATAAGTATATGTGTGTATGCCTATACGCACGCACACATGTGTGAGTACATATCGTATGTGTATACCCATCACACACACACGTGCACAAACAAACATGCATACAGACACACACTCATGTATACCCAACACACAAACACACAAACACACACACACACATATAGATGAGTATATATGAGTTTAGAGATTAGTATATATGTATATATATATATATATATATATTTATACACACTCACAACCATATATAAATAAATATATATATATATATACTAATCTCTAATACTCATATATACTTATCTCAATGTATATGTGTGTGTGTATGTGTGTGTGTATATATGTATACACACATAGAGAAGTATAATTTTAGATATATTGGGTTGTATGTGTATATGTATATATATATTTATAAACCCACGCATATATATAGATAAGTATAAGCATACCCAAAACACACGCATACACACACACACTTATATATACTTATCTCAATGTGGGTGTGTGTATGTGTGTGTGTGTGTGTAGACCATATATAAATATATACTAATATATATGTGTGTGTGTGTGTGTGTGTGTGTGTGTGTGTGTTATGTGTGTTGCGTACATACACACAACACCATATATGAGTGTGTACACACACACACACATATGTATCTATGCATATGGTACACACACAAACACACATTCATATATACGGCTATGATAACATACACACAGTATGTATATAAATATATAGATAGATACACATACACACAACTGTATATATAGAGATAAGTATAAGCGTACCCAAAACACACAGACACCCACATACACACTCATACATACTTATCTCCATATGTGTGTGTGTGTGCGTAGACCGTATATAAATATTTACTAATATGTGTGTGTGTCTGTGTGTGTATGTGTGTGTGTGTGTGTGTGTGTTTGTGTGTGTTGTGTGTGTGTGTTGTATGTATTGTGTCATACACATACACACAACACCATATATGAGTGTGTGCACACACATATGTGTTTATCCATACTGCACACACACATAAACACTCTCAAATATATGGTTCTGATAACACACACACAGTATATATATAAATATATAGATAAATACAAACATGCAACCATATATATATATATATATATATATATATATCTGGGTATATATACTAATCTCTACATGTGTACTCACACACACATAAACACATGTACACACTCAAATATACACTTACATATACGATTGCATATTTGAGCTATGAGTATATATATATACCACACACATACTAATCTCAATGTGTGTGTGTTTATATATATGTGTGTATACGTGTGTCTATATGCAATGTGTGTGTATTTGTCTACATATGTATTTGTATACTAATCTCTATATACACACACACACAAACACACTCATATATGGATGTGTACACATAGTCGCACACACACACAAACATATACTCATATATAGATGTGTATACATAGATGAGTGTGTGTTTGTGTGTATGTATATATAGATATGTATATATATATATATATATACATACATGCTCACAATTGAATATATCTATATATGTATATATATATATATAGGCACACACACACATACACACACAAACACTCACATATTGGATATACACATAACCGTATATATATACTAAGATATATATAAATTAAAATATATTAATACACAATATATTTTGATTTATACCAATATTTGTGTGATTGTGACTATATACACATCCATATATATATATGATTGTGAGTATGTGTGTGTGTGTTAGGTATATATACTCACACTTACACGTGTGTGTGTGTGTGTGTGTGTGTGTTGGGTATACTCACACACACACATACACATACAGAGATAAGTGTATATGAGTGTGTGCACACACTCATATATATATATTTATATTGGTGTTGGGTATACATCTGTGTGTGTGTCTATACATTTAGACTATTGTGTGTGTGAGTGTGTATTGGGTATACATACTCACAAATATTGGTGTGTGTGTGTGTGTGTCAATATATATATATATATATATATATATATATATATTAGTATATATATACTGTTATGTTTATATCTAATATGTGAGTGTTTGTGTGTGTATGTGTGTGTGTGCCTATATATATATATATATATACATATATAGATATATACAATTATGAGCATGTATATATATATATCTATATATATATATATATATGTTATGAGTATGTATCTAAATATATATATATATATCTACATACACACACAACTCTGTGCATGTGTGTTTGTGTGTGTGTGTATTTATATATACACACACATAGAACATATATATACTAATCTTAATGTGTGGTGATTA
>JACERR010000076.1:32500-37500 GCA_016760335.1 Gastrodia elata
CACAAGCAAACACACAGATATACACTAATCTCTATATGTGTGTGTGTGTACTCACAACTATATATATATATATATATCTATCTATCTATCTATATATATATATATATATATAAAGTATACCCAACACAAACACACACATATGTGTTATATAAGGTTGTGAGGATGTATACCTACCTAACACACACGCACTGATATATACTTATCCTTATGTGTGAGTATATATACGGTTGAGTGTGTTGGGCATACATATTCACAATCGTATATAAATATATAAACACACACATGCACACTCACACTCATATATACTAATTTTTATATGTGCGTGTGTATCTATATATTTAGATATGGTTGTGAGTATGTATACCCAACACACACATACATGTGTATTCACACACAGATTGTGAGGAAGTATATATATGTTTATATATGCATGTATGAGTGTGTGTGTGTTTGTGTGTGTAAGTTTATATATATATATATACAGTGTGTGTGTGGTGTGTGTGTTGAGTATATATATATATTGTGTGTGTTTATATATTTATACAGTTGTATATATGAGCATTATTGTGAGTATGTATATACATACTAATCTCTACATGTGTATATGTATATATATACATTTGGGAGTATATATATAAGTATTTTTATATAATTATATATAGTTGTGTGTGTGTATGTGTGTGTATGTGCATATAAATGAATATATCTAGGCACACACAGACACACATCTATACACACACACACACACACACACACACACACATATATATAAATATATATATATATAAATATATATATATATGTTTGTGTCACACACACACTCATATATACTAATTGCAACAACATAATATCGGTATAAATTTAAATATATTGTATAGATACACACACACACATACATACTCAATATATATATATATAGCACACACACACATACACACACTCATATATACTAATCTCTATGTGTGTGTCTCTGTGTGCCTATATTTAAATGTACATATATATAAATATATATACACATCTCGATGTGTGTATGTGTGTATTGGGTGTGTATATAACCCTTACGTGTGTGTCACACACACACACACACGTATATGTTATATATATTTGTGTGTATCTGTATATATACTACTCTCTAAGTGTATGTGTGTGTGTGATTGTGACACACACACACACATGAAGATAAGAATATATGAGTGTGTGTGTCTGTGTACTTATACATATGTATATATATAAATATAAGCACACACATACACACATAGATATATATAACACATATGTGAGTGTCATTAAGTACAAATTAAATAAATCATTTAGGAAGCTTAATTGGTTGTGTTTGTGTGTGTGAGTGTGTGTGTGTGTGCTATATATATATATATATATATATATATATATTGAGTATGTATGTGTGTGTGTCTATACAATATATTTAAATTTATGCTAATATTTGTGTCATTGCATGTGTGTGTCCTATATATATATATATAATATATCTATGTATATATTTGTGTCTAAGTGTGCCAATATATATTCATATATATGCACATACACACACACATATATACTTATCTCTATATGTGTTTGTGTGTATGAGTGTGTCTATATAATATATATATATATATATATATATATATATATATATGATTATGAGTATCTATATTTGTTGTGCTTATGATACACACACATAGAGAATATGGTTGTGAGTAGGTTTACCCAACACACACACAAGTATATAACACGTATGTGTGTGTTGATATATTTTTGTACAATTCTGAGTATGTATACCCAACACATGCACATATATGTATACTAATATCTCTTCGTAGAGCCATATATATATATATATATATATATATATATATATATATATATATGTCTCTATATATATACTAATCACACACTCATATATAAATATAAATGAGTGTGTGTGCGTGTGTGTATTAGGTATATATGCACACATACACAAACATACACACATAAAGATAAGTATAAGTATATACATAGAAATAAGTATATATGAGTGTGTGTGTGTATGCTAGGTATATATATATATCTGTTATACACAAACACATAGACACAGACACACACAATCATATATATTAGTCTCTATGTGTGTGTGTTTAGACACACATGTTAGGCACACACACATATTTATTTAGATATATAGGCACACATAGAGATTAATATATATGGTGTGTGTGTGTGTGTGTCTATACATACACACAAGTGTGTGTGTATATATACATATATATATATACGGTGTGTATGTGTGTGTGTGTGTGTGTGAGTTTATATATATACATCTCCATGTGGAACACACACACACACACAGAGAGATTAGTATATATTAATCTCCATGCATGTGTGTCTGTGACACACACACACACACAGACACACAAACACAAACACACACACACACACACACACATATAAATATATATATATATATATATATATATATATATATATATATACGTATATAACACGTGTATGTGTGTTTATACACATATATAAGTGCATGCATGTGTCTTTAAATATATATGGAGAATGTGTGTTTGTGTGTGTCTATATATAGACAACACACACACACTCACACACACACACACAGTGATAACACATATATGTGATGCATACATACATAGAGATTAGTATATATGAGTGTGTGTAGATGTGTGTGTGCGCTGGGTCACACAACAAACACACACATAGTTATATATTTTATATGGTTGCGTATACATATTTTTGTGTGTGTTTGTTGTGTGACCGAACACACACACACACACACACATACACACACACACACACACTTATATATACTAATCTTTATGTGTATGCATTACATGTATGTATTATAACACACATACACACACATATATATATATACTCACGAGTTGTGTGTGTGTGTGTGTGTATTTATACAAACTCATATATATATAAGATTAATTTATAAGAGTGTGTGTTTGTGTGTATGTGTGTGTATGTGTGTGTGAGTGTGTGTATATCTATATATATATATATATATATATATATATATATATATATATATATATATATATATATATATACACACACGTAGATAGAGATTTGTATATATGAGTGTGTATGTGTGTGTGTGTGTGTGGATATATATATATAGACAACACATAAATAAAGATTAGTGTGTGAGTATGTATACCCAACACACACACATATGTATATGAGTGTGTGTGATAACACATACTCACAACCATATATATGTATGTATTTGTGTGTCTGCTATACACTTATAATGTGTGTATGTGTGTTGGGTATACATACTTATAGGGCTTACATATGTAGAGATAAATATATGAGTATATATATGGTTGTGTATGTGTGGGTATACTACAAATATATATATTACTATGTATGTTTGTGTGTGTACACAAAATTACACACACACACACACACTCTTATATACTTATCTTAGTGTGAGTACTAGTATATATGAATGTGTGTATATATATACATATACTCATACATATATATATATATATATATATATATATATCTATTAATTTCTATGTGTGTGTGTGTGTGTGAAACACACACACAAACATACACACACCCACACTCATATATACTAATCTCTATGTGTGTATGCACACTAATACATATGTGTGTGTGGATGTGTTGGGTATACAGACTCACACACTCATATATATATACACACACACACACACTTATATATACTATTCTCTACACACACATAGAGATTGGTATATATGACTTTGTGTTGGGTATACACACTCACAATGTAAACTAATCTTTAGATTATATATACATACCCACACACACATACACTCATATATACTAATCTCTTTGTGTGGTGTGTGTACACGGATACATGCACATATATTATCACAAATACACACACATATATACTAATCTCTATGTGTATGCATGTGTAGCACATTGTGGGTGTGTGTGTGTGGTGTGTTGCACACACACATACAGAGATTAGTTCACACACACACATAGAGATTAGTTTTTATATAGGCACACACACACACACACAAACATACCCAACACACACAGACACATAAAGATAAGTATATATAAGTGTGTGTGTATATATGCATGTACATACTCACAACCATATAAAAATATATAGACATGCACACACACACTCATATACATATTTTAAATATATGGTTGTGAGTCTGTATACCCTATATATATATTAATCTCTATGTGTGTGTTTGTGAGTGTATGTGTGTGTGTATATATGTATGCCTAACACACACATGCACACACACATAGTATATATATATATATATACATAGATAGATTATGTGTGTGTGTGTATGTGTATGTGTGTGTGTGTTGGCTATACACACACACACATGAGTAATAGACAATCTTATACAAACGCACACACACGCACACTCATGTACACACACACACTTGTGTGTGCTCATATATATACACTCATATATAGACACAAACATACAATCATACACACAGACTAACACACACAACACATGCATCACAACTGTAGATATATGTGTGTGTGTGTGTGTTGAGTGTCACAAACACACACAAATCACAAAACACACATGCATAAAGATATGTGTGTGACTACACAAATAAATAGACACCCACACATATCTGTTATCACACACACATATAAATAGATATAATACATATGTGTGTTTGTATATATGAGACACACACACACCGACACATACACACATATACACACATTCAACACACACAAATATACGAGTGTGTGTGTTGAGGGTATACATTGTCACATAGAGATTTGTATGTCTATATATTATGATTAGTATGTGTGTGTTTGTGTGTGTGTGTGCACACACACACACATACATACACATAAACACACACACACACACACACACACACATAGAATAGTATATATGAGTGTCGTATGTATGTGTTTATTTGTATATCTATACACATATATATATATATGTATGTCATATATAAACTTATAGAACATACTCACACATACACTTACA
>JACERR010000076.1:55000-65000 GCA_016760335.1 Gastrodia elata
ATAAAGATAAGTATGTATGAGTGTGCGCATGTGTGTGTGTACCGTATACTAATCTTTATGTGTGAATGTGTCTGTGTGTGTGCGATAACACACACACACACTAATGAATATGTAAATATGAGTGTGACACACAAACACGCATATGTGTGTGCCTATATGTGTGTGTGAGTACATATTAATCTATATGTATGCACACACACAAATATTGGTGTCTCTATACACACACATATACTCATATATACTCTCTATGTGTGTTATACACATTTAGAGATAAACACATATATGGTTGTGAATAGAAATACCAAACACACACATAGAGATGAGTATGTATACCCAAATCTCATATATAGTAATCTCTATATTTGTGTGTGTCTTAACATACATGCATAATTGTATATATATAGGCACACATAGACACACACATACACACACTCATATATACTACCTTTATATATATATCCACACAAACACATACACACACACACACACCCATACACACACGCACACATACACACACTCATATATATTAATCTCTATGTGTGATATATCGCTATATGTGTGTGTATGTGTGTGTATGCAGAGATACACACACACACACTTATATACTAATCTCTATGTGTGTGTGTTTGTATGTGTGGCTTGAGTATGTATAACCAACATACACATATATATAGATATACACACACACACATAGTAATAAGTTTATATGTGTGTGTGTCTGAATATTTATCCAGACACACATGTAAGTGTTATCTTTATATGTGCGTAGGTATACGTACTCGTAGTATTTAAATGTGTGTGTGTGTTTGTGTGTGTGTATATGTGTGTGTGTGTGTGTGTGGGTATACATTTATTAGTATATATGAGCATGTATATCCACACACACATAGAGATTAGTATATAATCATATATAACACATACATATGTGTGTGAGAGTGGCACACACATACACACACATAAACACATATACTGTTGTGTGCATGTATAGGAATATATAACACACATATATATACATACTCATATATATGAGTGTGTGTGGGGGGGGGTATACATGCTCACAATTGTATATAAATATATAGAGATTAGTATATATACAGTGTATATATAAGTGTGTGCGTGTCTGTGTGTCACACACACACACAAACATATATATATATATATACACACACAACACCTATACACACACACACACACACACACACACACACACATACATGGATATAACTATATATACAAACACACTATATTGGGATAAATTAGAACACACACACATAGAGAGAAGTATATATGAGTGTGATACACAAGCACACAACATATATATATATATATATATATATATATATATATATATATATATATATATATATGACACACACACACACACAACCATATACACACAACCTATATATATTTGACACACACACGCACACACATAGAGATAAGTATATAAGTGATACACACACACACAACCTATATATATACCACACACACAGTCATATATACTAATCTCTATATGTGTGTATATATTATATATATCTGTGTGCGTATGTGTGTTTGTGTCTATCTGATAGATAAATAAATATATAGACACACACACACACATAAACACACACACATAGAGATAAGTATGTATACTCATATATGTTATCACACACATATAGATTAGTATATGAGTGTGTCTCACACACATAGATAACTCACACACACACACATAGAAACACACACATATACATGCACACACACTAACATACAAATTAGTCTATATGTATACCCACCACACACATACACACACACACAAACACACACACATAAAAATTAGTATAACACACACACACACACACACTCATATATACTAATCTTTATGTATATAAGAATGTGTGTAGGTGTGTGTGTGAGTATGTATACCCAACAAATAAACACAAACACACATATATAGAGATTAGTATTTATAAGTGTATGTCTATATATTTATATATAGTTGGGTATTTTGGTAGGGGTATAGACACACACACTAATGTATACTACTCTCTATGTGTATGCGGGTGTGTGTGTGTCTATATATTTATATATATATATAGATATATATAAATACATACCCAACACACACATGCACACACAAACTCATATATACTTATCTCTATGTGTGTGTGTATTGGGTATACATATTCACAACCGTATATAACACACATGTGTGTGTGTGTGTGGTATACACACTCATGTATATATATATATATATATATATATATACATATATAAAAATATGCATGGACATAGAGATTATATACTTATCTATATGTGTGTGTGTATGTATGTGTGTCTATATACACACATTCATATATACTAATCTCCATATATGTATGGATGTGTTGGGTATACATACTCACAACCGTATATACACACACATAAAGAGATTAGTATATAAGAGTGTGTGCATTTATATGTGTGTGTTGGGTATACATACTCACAACCGTATATAAATATATAGACACGTATGTGCACATATTCATATATATATATATATATATATATATATATATGGTTGTGAGTATATATACCTAGCACATAAAGATTACCCACACACAGACACACATAAACACACACATATGGAGATAAGTATACATGAGTGTGTGTGTGTGTATGTGTATTGGGTATATATCTATATATATATAAATATATAGATGCACGCACATATAGATTAATATATATGGGTGTGTGTGTTTGTGTGTGTGTTGTGTTTACATTTACACACACATAGAGATTAGTGTGTAGGAGTGTAAGTGCACATATGTGTCTATATATTTATATACGATTATGAGCATGCATATTGAACACATACACACATACCCATATATACTAATCTCTATATGTGCATACTTATATACATATATATATATATATATATATATATATATATATATATATATATATGAGTGTGAGTATATATGAGTGTGTGTGTGTGTGTGTGTAATATACCCAATACACACCCACACACACACACACACACACACTCACATAGAGATATGTGTGACACACACATGGAGATATGTATATGTGTGTGTGTGTGTGTTGAGTATACATATACACACATAGAAATTAGTATATATGAGTACGTGTATGTGTGTGTTGTGTGTGTGTCAACCGTATATATATAGACACACACACACAGCACACACTCATATCTCCATGTGAGTGTGTGTACACACACACACACACACACACACATACACATATATATATATATATATACATTTTATAGACACACACGCACATATACACACACACACACATACACACACACCACATACACACATATGTGTATATATATATATATATATAAGTATTTGTGTTGGGCATATATACTCACACACACATAAAGATTAGTATATATAAGTAAATATGAGTGTGTGTGTGTGTTTGTGTGTCCCTGTGTGTTGTTTATGAAACACACACACGCATGTATTATATACCTATATATGAGTGTGTGTGTTATCACAGAGTGTTTGTATATAGACACAAACATGTGAAGATTAGTATATATAAGTGTGTGTGTGTGTGCCTATATATATATATCTGTGTGTGACACATACATATGTATACCCAACACACACTTATACATATATAGTAATCTTTATACGTGAGTGTGTGCTTGGGTATACATACTCACTCACAGACACACAAATACACACACTTGGAGCACGCACACACACACACACAACACACACACACACACACTCACATATACTAACCTCTGTGTGTGTGTGTATTTGTATGTATGTGTGTACTCCATATGTGTGTGATGGTGTGTGTGTGAGCATGTACACCCTAGTATGTCTATACCCACACACCCACATATAGACAAACACACACATATATACTTATCTATATGTGTGTGTTTATGTCTATAATTATATATATATATATATATATACACACACACACACACACACACACTTATATATACTTATCTCTATGTGTGTGTGACACACGCACACACATAGACATTAATATATATGAGTGTGTGTGACATAAGTATGTGTTATCATAGAGTGTGTGTGTGTGTGTGTGTGTGTACTCATGTTTATGTGTATGTGTCTACATATATATATATATATTACACCAACACACACGCGCACACACAGATCTATATATATATATATGGTTGTGAGTATGTATATATACACATAGAGTTAAGTACATATAGACACACAGATATATACTCACAACCATATATTTAGATATATAATGTACATTTAGACACACACACAGACACACATATATAGATAAGTATATATTTATATATATATATATATATATATATATATATATATATATTTATATATATATATGAGTGTGTGTGTGTGTGTGTATTTAAATGAGTATCAATACCCAATTCTAATGCACAAGTACACTCATAATATACAATTATATACCCAATACACACACACACACACTATATATATATGAACTCTTAAAGATTAGTATAGATGTGTGTGTGCCAATATATACCCACACACACACACAGATATACACACACATATACATACTAATCTCTATGTGTGTGCGTGTGTGTGTATTTGGAGGATATATACATATATAGATATATTATTTATACATAGTTGTGAGTATGTATACACACTCATATATACTACTATCCATGTGTGTGTCACACACACATAAATTAGTATATATGAGTGTGTGTGTGTTTATGTGAGTGCATATTTATATATATGATTGTGAGTATGTATATATGAGTGACACACACATACATAGACATTAGTATTTATGAGTGACACATACACATTCAAGTATACTAATCAATAAGTGTGTGTGCCTATATTTGTTGGGTATGCGTACTCATTATATATATATATATATATATATATATATATATATATTTATGTGTGTGTGCGTGTGTGTGTGTGTGCTTATATATATATATATATATATATATATATGTATATATATATACTTATATACTACGTGTGTGTCTAGACACGTGCACACTCATATTTACTAATCTCTATATGTGTATATATATATATATATATATATATATATATATACTGACACACACAAATACACACACACACACCGTATATAAATATATATATACACACACATAAACACACATAAATAGAGATTAGTATATATGAGTGTTGAGTGTATGTGTGTATGTCTGTGTGTGTGTGTTAGGTATACATACTCAACACACACAAACACATACACACACACATACTATATGAGTGTCTGTTGTGTGTGTGTGTTAGGTATACATACTCAACACACACACACACACACACACACACACATAAACACACATAGTACATATGAGTGTGTGTGTGTGTATGTTTATGTGTGTTTGTACACACACAAGAGGATAAGTATATATGAGCGTGTGTGTCTATATGCATACATATAGAGACACACCCAACCACACAGATATTGGTTGTAACTATATGTACACATTCCCATATACACATACACACACACACAAACACACACGTGTGTGAGTTTATCTATATATTTATATACACTTGTGAGTGTTACAATGTAGACATACGTGTGTGTGTGTGTGTGTGCCTATACAAATATATAGATTATATTTGTGTATTGGGTATACATATTTATGTGTGTGTGTGTCTATATTCATATAGTATATATACATACATATATATACATATATACATACATATATATATATATATATATATGGATGTGTGTGTGTATGTGTCATATACATATATATTCCAAACAAATACACACACACACACATGTATATAACACAACTATGTATACATACTCATAATCGTATACCCAACCCACATATACATAGTCATATATACTAATTTCTGTGAGTGTGCATGACACACACGCACACACACACACACACAAGTATATACACAGTTGTGAGTATGTATACCCAACACACACACACACACACTTACGTATACCAATCTCTATATGTGCATGTTTGTGTGAGTATGTGTATGTGTTTGTGTGTCCAGTATGCATACTCACAACCATATGTGTTTGTGTGTGTATGTGTGTATGTATGTGTGTGTGTCTATATATTTATATATACACAAACACAATCGAATACATACGTGTGTGTGAATATATAAATATATATATATATATATATACACACAAATACACACACAAACACATATATTGTTGTGAGTATGTATACCCAACACATACATACACACAAATAAAAACACACACATAAAGATTAGTATATATAAGTGTGCATGTGTGTGTGTGTGTATGTTGAGTAAACATACTCACCACCGTATATGTGTTTGTTTATGTGTGTACATGTGTATGTGTTATCATATATATGTATGTGGCACGCGCACACACACACTGTATATATATTAGACACAAACATTTGTGAGTATATATAGACACACACACCATATATAGTAATATCTATATTTGCCTATATATATAAATTAAAATATACACACCTACAGACCAACACACATATGGACATATATAGACACACACACACATATTGTGAGTATGTATACCCAGGACACACACACACACACACATAGAGATTAGTAAATATGAATGTGCATGCTTATGTATATATATATATATATATATATATATATAATGCATGTGTATATATTTATATACACAAACATACAGATACACATAATATATCACAACCGTATAACTATATAGACACACGTACATGTTATATAGACACATAAAATTAATATATATGAGTGTGTGTCGGTATGCATATATGTAGTGACACACACACATAAAGATTATATACGATTGTGAGTATCTATACCCAACTATGTATATTAACATATATAAGTATGAGTATGTATACCCAATGCACACCCCCATAAACACACACACACTACTAAGCTCTCTCTCTCTCTATATATATATATATAGCCACACACAGACACACACATACACACACTACTAGTCTCTATATATATACATAAACATAGCCACACCCACACACTCATATATATGTATTTGTGTGTGCCTATGTATATGAGGGTGTGTCATATGTGCGTGTGTTGTGTATGTGTGTGTGTGCGTGTAGCTGCAACAAACACACACACATAGAGATTAGTATATATGAGTATTCATGCACACACACACACACATACACACACATACACTCATATATATATATATATATATAGCTCAATATTCTTATATTGTTGTGCGTGTGTGTGTATCTATGTATATATATATATACGATTGTGAGTATATATCCCTAACACACACACACACACTAAATATTTATATATACACACACACTCATGCACACACACATACACATACACACACAAGTATATATATAAAAAAATATGAGTGTGTGTGTATAGACACACACACACACATATACACGCACATGTATATCTATAAAAATATATTTGTGTCTGTGCATAGACACACACACACACACACTCAATATTTATATATACACACACACTCACGCACACTCACCACAAACACATACATATACACACTCATATATACTAATTTATATTTGTGAGTGTCAATATATATATATATTTGTGTGTGTGTGTCTATAAATATATATGATTATGAGTTTGTATATATATTTTTTATATATGTATGTATATATTGTGTGTATTGAGTAAACATACTAATAATATATGTGTATATACACACCTATATCTATATATATATATACATACGGTGTGTGTGTGTGTATGGCACAAGTATAAATTAGAATACACACGCATATACAGATACACACACACAGACATATATAGACACACACACACACACACATACATATTGTGAGTATGTATACCCAACACACACACACATAAAGATTAGTAAATATGAGTGTGTATGATTATATATATATATATATATATATATATATATATGGATATGTATATATTTATATACACAAACATATAGACACAATATATCACAACCATATATAAATATATAGACACACAAGCATGTATTTTATACACACATATAAATTAATATATATAAGTGTGTGTGCGTGCATATATGTAGAGACACACACATACATAGATTATATATGATTGTGAGTGTGTTTACCGAACTATGTATATTAACATATATAAGTATGAGTATATATATCCAATGCACACCCCATACACACACTACTAATCTCTACATGTACACACACACACACAAACACACACACACATACTTATATATATATATTTGTATTTGTGTGTGCTTATATATATATATATATATATATATATATTTATATAAGTTTGTGTGTGTGTGCATGTCTGTGTGTGCTAATATATATATTTCTTTATATAAAACAAATATGTGTATGTAGGCATACACACTCGTATATACTAATCTCTATGTGTGTGTGTGTGTGTTTGGTATATGTACTCATAATGTGTGTGTATATTTGTATGGGTGTGTATTTTAATTTATACTTGTGCCCACACACATACACACACCATATGCGTACTCATATGTGTGTGTGTGTATCTATATATTTAGATACAGTTACGAGTATACATGTATATATACTTTTCTCTATATAGACACACACACACACATAGACACACACACACACACACATGGAAAACTGTTGTGAGTATGTATATATGAGTGTGTGTGTGTGTGTGTGTGTGTGGGTATACATACTCACAAACCATATATAAATATATACACACACACACTTGCAATATGTGTACATATATTTATATACGATTGTGACACCCAATACACACACATAGTTACATAGAGATAAGTATGTATACCCAATACACAGACACACACATACTTATATATAACATATATGTATATGATGCACACACACACATAAAGATAAGAATATATGAGTGTGTGTGTGTGTGTCTCTTTGTGTGTGTTTGCGTGTGTGTGTGTGTCTGTATACCCAATACGCACACATACACACTCATATACACTAATCTCTATGCATGTGTGTTTGTATGTGTTTGTGTGTGTACGTATGTGTGTGTGTGTGTGTATATATATATATATACGATTGTGAGTTTTTGTATATGTATATATATATAAGCATAATCGTACAATCGTATACATACACACACTCATACACCCACACACACACATGTAGACACACGCATACACACACACACATATGTATATATACTAATCTTTTTGTATGCACACACACACATACACACTCATATATATACTAATCTCTATGTATGCACACAGACACACACACTCATATATATACAAATCTCTATGTATGCGCACACTACACACACACACACACACATATATATATACTCATATATTCATACTCACTACAAGCACAAACGCACATAGAAATATATATGAGTGTGTGTGTGTATATATATTCACACACACATGGAGACACACACACGCTCATCTATATTGATCTCTCTGTATGTGTTTGTATATATATATATATATATATATATTTATATATAGACATGTGTGTGTGTTGGTATATTTAGAGACACACACGTGTATGTAACTAAATAGACATCCCATGTCTGTGTGTATGTGTGTCTATATATATAGACACAGACATACACACACATAGGTTAATATATATGACACACACACATGCTATTAAGTATGTATACTTATCACACACACACACTTATATATACTAATCATTATGTGTGTATGTTTGTGTGTGTGTGTATGTGTCTATATGAGTGTGCATTTGTGTGTGTGTATTTGGTATACATACTCACAACACACACACACACTCATATATAATTAAAGTTATGAGTGTGCGTGTTTGTGTGTATATGTGTTGGGTATACATACGCAATACACACACACACACATAGAGATAACTATATATGAGTATGTGTCTATATGTGTGTCTATATATTTATATACGATTATGAGTATATATACCCAACATACACACACACACATATAAAGATAATTATATCTGTGTTTGTATGTGTGTGTTGGGTATACATACTTACAATTGTATATAATAATATAGACACACATA
>JACERR010000076.1:67500-85000 GCA_016760335.1 Gastrodia elata
TGTGCGTGTGTGTCTATATATATATATATATATATATCTGTGTGTGATAACACATACGTGTGTTTGTCTATATATTTATGTGATAAATATAATGTACATGTGTGTGTGTGTGTGCTTGTATATATCTATATATTTATATAAAGTTGTGAGTATGCATACCTAATATGTGCATATATATTTATATACCGTTATGAGTACTAAACACACACACACACACACTCATATATACTAATCTCTATATGTATTTTTGTGTGTATGTGTGTGTGTTCGATATACATATTCACAATATGTATTGCGACTATATATTGTGTGTATACTTACTCACAATTGTATATAAATATAGACACCCACACACAATACATAATCGCAACACATATTATGAGTTTGCATACCCAACACACACACACAAACACACACTCACAATCATATATAAATATATAGACACATGTGAGTATGTGTGTGTGTGTCTGTCTATATATGTACAAACACACTCATATATACATATCTGCATGTGTGTGGGTGAGTATATACAGACATAGGGATTAGTATATATGTGGTGTGTGTATATATATCTCCATGCGTTGGGTATACATACTCGCAACCAAACACACGTATGTGGTATATACATATATATATAAATAGATATAAATACATTCATATATACTAATCTCTATGTGTTTGTATTTGTGTGTGTGCATTTTTCTATATATACGATTGTGAGTGTGTAAGCCTCCCCATTTGTGTGTGCATTTGTCTATGTGTTTGTATATGCACTTATATAAATCTCTATATGTGTATGTGTTAGGTATACATATTATCAAGACCATATATATATATATATATACACAAACACATACCTATGTTTATATATGGTTACACACACGGATGTGTTACACACACGGATGTGTTACACACATAGATGTGTTACACACATAGAGATTAGCATACACACAATCATACAAAGAGATTACTTAATACCCACACATACACACACACACATGGAGATAAGTATATATGAGTGTGTGTGTGTGTCTATATCTTTATATACATTTGTGAGTATGTATAAATAGACACACACACATACACACACTTATATATACATGGGTATACATACTTGCTAGGCACACACACAAATATGAAGATAAGTATATCTGAGCGTGTGTTATATATGAGTGTGTGTGTGTGTACACCTAACACATACACAAACAAAGAAAATACACACACACACACACACTCATTTATACACTCTATGTTTTTGTGTATGTTTTTATGTGTGTGGCACACACAAGCACACACATACACACACACACACACACACTCATATATACTAATCCATAGACGATACACATACACACAATCATATATACTAATCTCAATGTGTGTGTATGCTATGAGTATATACAGATATAGATATTAGTATATATGTGTGTGTGTGTACATATCTCCACATGTTGGGTATACATACTCGCAACCGATCAGATGTATGTGTTATATATATATATATATATATATATATATATATATAGATACACTCAGATATACTAATCTCTACGTGTTTGTATTTGTGTGTCTGTGTTTGTCTATATATACGATTGTGAGTGTGTAAACCCCCCCCCCCCCACACACACACACATAAAAATTAGTATATATGAGAATGAGTGTGTGTGTGTGTTTGTATATTTATATATGGACACATCCATATATAAATATATCTCACACACACATACTCACAACCATATATATGTGTGTGTTGGGTATACATACTCACACAAACACATATACGGTTGTGAGTGTGAATGTGTGTGTGATGTGTGTGTGTGTGTGTGTATGTGTTGGGTATACACACACACACACAGACACACACACACACACACACACACACACACACACACACACACACACACACATATATATATATATATATGGTTGCGAGGATATAGAGATTAGTATGTGTGTGTTTATGTGTTTCTGTGACACACTTATATATATGATTATGAGTCTATATACCCAACACACCAACATACTCATATACATCTTCATATATGAGTGTGTGTATATAGAGATTAGTATACACGTATTCCTCACACACATATATACAACACACAGACACACATAGATATATGTATACCTCTCTATGTGTGTGTTTGTATGTGTGTGTGTGTTTATACCCAACACACACTCACACAAATACACACACACACTGATATATATGTGTGTGCATATTCACACACACATAGAGATTAGTATATATGAGTGTGTTTGTGTGTATATGTGTTCTAATATATATACAGTTATGCATATATGTAAAGACACACACACAAATAGAGATTAGTATATACGAGATTTGGGTATTCATACCAATCTATGAGTGTGTGTGTGTGTGCAGGTATATAGTATATATGAGTGTGTTTCTATATTTATATATGGTTGTGAGTATATACATATCTCTATGTAGTTCTTATGTCTATACACAACCACACACACATACATAAACACACACATATAGAGATTAGTATATATGAGTATGTGTGTGTGTGTGTTGGGTATATATACCCAATATATACAGTTGTATGTGTGTGTAAGTGTGTGTTTATTTGTCTGCGTGTGTGTAGAAATAGATACACATATACACACACACATGAACACATACACATAAAGATTAGTATATATGAGTGTGCTTGTATGTGTGTGTGTATTTATTTATATGAGTGTGTATACTTATAATATACTTGACATACACACTCACACATAGAGATTAGTATATATGAGTGTGTGTGTGTGTGTGTATGTGTGTGTGTCTGTGTGTATGTGTATGTGTGACACACACACGCACAACACACTTATATATACATACTCATAACACACAATAGTTATGAGTATGTATATATAAGTGTGTGTGTGTGTGTGTGTGTGTATGTGTGTGTGTGTGTGTGTGTGTGTTTGTGTGTTTGTGTTTGTCAGACACACTCATATATATAGCCAAATATATATATACACTCACTCACCCACAAACACACCCACACTCATATATATAAAGGTTTGTATACATGAGATAATACATATACATACACACAAATATATATATGAATGTGTGTATTTATGTGTGTGTGCATGTATGTTACTCACATGTGTGTGTGTAACACATACATGTGTATGTCTATATATTTTTAATGGTGTGTGTGTGTTTGTGTCTATACATAAATTCATACAGACACACATCAAGAATAGTATATATATAGATGTATATAACACGTACATGTGTGTGATCTGTATATGTGTGTGTGTGTGTATCTATATATTTATATGTGAGTGTGTGTGTGTCTATATTTATATGCGATAGTGAGTATATATATCCAACCCACACACACATACACTCCTATATTCAAGTTTCTATGTGTGTACATTTGTATGTATGTGCGTGTGTGTGTCAATATATTAATTTGTGATTGTGAGTATATATACCCAGCACACACACACATAAAGATATTAGTATATATATATATATATAGACACATGTGTGTGTTTATGCATGTGTGTTTGTGTATGTTGGGTATACATACTCATAACCATATATAAATATATAGATATTACACACACACACACATAAATACACACATAGAGATTAGTATATATGAGTGTGTGTGTGTGTGTGTTTATGAGCATGTATACCTAACATACAAACACTGACACACACACTCACACACACACACACACACACACTCATATATACATGTGTTTGTGTGTGTGTGCGTGTTGAGTATGTATGCCTACACACAAACACACACATAAGGATTAGTATATATGAGTGTGTGTGTGTGTTTACGAGCATGCATACCTATATCACAAACACTGACACACAAACACACACACTCATATATATGTGTGTTTGTGTGTGTGTGCATGTTGAGTATGTATACCTACACACAAACACACACATAAGGATTAGTATATATGAGTGTCTGTGTATGTGTCTATGTATGGGTATCTGTATATTTGTACAAACACACACATATGCGTTATCTCTATATGTGTGTGTGTGTGTCTATATATATATAACATATGTGTGCATGTATATGAATATATAGCACATAAATGTGTGAGTGTCTATATAGTTATATATAGGTATGAGTATGTATACCCAACACAAAGACACATGTTGATATATAGATGAATATATATATATATATATATATATATATATATATATGTATATGTATATAACACATACATGTGTGTGTCTATATATATATTTATAAACATGCACACATAAACATACACATAGAGATTAGTATGTATGAGTGTGTGCATGTAACAAACACATACCGTATATAAATATATGGATACACACATGTATATGTTGTATACATACACACACAAACACACTCATATATACTAATCTCTATATGTATGTTTGTGTGTGTCACAACCACACACACACAGAATCACACACACTCCAACACACACACACACAAACACAAACCCAAATTCATATCTGTGTCTATATAATACACACACACACACATATATATGTATATATATATATATATATATATATATACATATATATGTGTGTGTGTGTGTGTGTGTGTGTGTGTGTGTGTGTGTTGGGTATACACACACAGAGATTATATATATATTGTCTGTGTATGTCTACATATATATTGGTTGTGTGTGGACACACACACACTCATATATAGAGACACACACACACACATACACATAAATAGACACTCATATATACTTATCTGTACATATGTGTCACACACACACATAGACACTAGTATATATGAGTATGTGTGAGTCTGTGTTTGTGCATGTGTTGCTTATACATACACACAACTGTATATAAATATATGAGTGTGTGTGTGTAAGTGTATTTGTGTGTGTCTGTGTGTTGGGTATACCTACTCATAACAAATATGAGTGTGTACACAACACATATGTCTACATTGAGATAACTATATATGAGTATGTGTGTGCACACATATGTATATATGAGTGTGTGTGTGTGTATGTATATATATGTTTTAAAACAAACAACCATGTGTGTGTGTATCATCCTCGTATATCTATATGTGTGTGTGTGTTTTAGTATGTATACCCATGCAAGTATGTATAATTTATACTTATCCTTATGTGTGTGTATGTGTGAGTATGTATACCCACGTGAGTATGTATAATTTATACTTATCTCTATGTGTATGTGTGTTTGTGTCATGTATATATACACACTCATATATACTTATCTCTATATGTATGTGTTTGTGTGTGTGTATGTGTGTTGGGTATACATACTCAGAACCATATATAAATATATAAACCCACACATAGAGATTAGTATATATGAGTGTGTGTGCAACACACACACACACTCTTATATACTTATTTATATACTTATCTCCATGTGTGTGTGTGTCTGTGTTGAGTATACATACTCACACAAACACATATCTCTATGTGTATGTATTTGTGTGTATTTGTGTGTGTGTCACACACACATATACAAATATATATACACACACACGCACACAAACTCACATAGAGATTTGTATATATGAGTGTGTGTGTGTGTGTGTGTGTGCACCACATACACTAATTACTATACAAATATATACACACACACACACAAACATATATGTGTGTGTTAAGTATACATACTTATAATCGTATATAGACATACACACACACAATCGTAAAAAAATAGGTATATACATACTCACGTATGTGTGTATATGTGTTTGGGTATACATACTCACAAAACATACGTGTGTATTTATGCGTGTTTGGGTATACATACTCACAACATGTATATGTGTGTTTTTATACTCCACACATGTGTTTGTGTTGGGTATACATACTCACAACCCTATAAAAATATACATGTATGTAGAGAGAGTCACACACACATAACACACGTACATACAAACTAACACACACACATAGAGATTAGTATATAAGTGTGTGTGTGTGTGTGTGTGTATGTTGGGTATACATACTCAAAACCATATAAATATATGAGTATGTATACCCAACACACACACACACACATACTCACAATGCTAATCTCTATATGTGTGTGTTTGTGTGTGTGTGTTGTGTGTGTGTGTATATTTGTGTGCTCTACATAAATGTATATATATTTATATATACGGTTGTGAGTATAAATACCCAAGCATGTATATCCAATGCACACACACACATGCTCATATATACTTATCTTTATATATAGACATACTCATATATACTAATCTCTGTGTGTGTGTGAATAAATACAAACAACCGTATATATATATATATATATATATATATATATATATATATATATTTGTTATTTTCTTTTTTCTTTTTTTCTCAAAACAGATTTTTCTATTACTCAAAAAAAACTTTTACAATTACAGTCCTGAACTGAAAACCTTCCGGAACAGCCACAACCCCCAACGAGTTTGAATTCAGGATAACCAAAAAATACCAAAAAAATTAAGAAACAACAACAAGAGGGATACTAAAGAAAGCATTCCGACCAAAAAATAAAAACCACCTACCAGAACTACTGCTTACTTGCACAAAATATTAAAATCCAAAACTAAAATTAATGCTAACAACACAATCCAAATCACCCTTAAACCGAGATCCAACGTCTTCAAAATCAGGAGCAACAGATCACTAAAAGCTGGATCCAGACACTGAAGGTACATCTTGCACCCTGAAACAGCTACCGATTCCACCGAATTTGCTAAAGAAAACCATAACAGGCACCCAGTGGTCGCACCTGTCAGCACCCAATTCTTCCGAAGCCAAGAGAGAGTCCAACCTGAGATCTTACAAAATAAAATCAAAAAGTTGACAAGGCAGAGACACATGACCAGAGCAAACCAAAGCGAGAAAACCCAAAACACTAGAAGGAGAAGTTATGGCTTTTTTTATAGAATAGAGTAAAAACTGGAGGAGACTGTCAGGACCACCGCCCATCTTTCTAAGTAACAAGAAGACGCCCCTGCTCCCATCCACAAATACCCCTCTGAACCTTCCAGAAGAAACAAATACAAACTGGATATCCAAATAGTAGACAGAATCTGAAAGCATCACATATGTGAGCGGTTGCAAAGGGTACATTTGTGTACCTGCCATCCAGCTCAGCATAAAGGCAATCAAGAGAGCAAACACCTGATCAAGGTAGCCACACAATTACAACCACTAGAAATTAATCAAAAAATGCTTAATCCAAATCTGATAAAAGCTTGAAATAATATTCTTCATTTTATACAACTCCTTCTTATAAGTTAAGAAAAATTTCTCAAATCCAGATAAATACATATTTTCAATACTACCACCTGACAACAGAATGCAGAAAATGAAAACCCACGGAATTAACCACAGACGAATACCTTCCAAAGCCATTCCAATATCCCAGCTAAAACAGATAGAAGAATCCATACTACTACAGAGCTAGACAACTTTAAGACAAAAGTCATACTATTAAGTTTCACTTTAAAAAAAGACCAGAACAAATTTTTGAAAAAGAGGACCCAACCTTCCTGGGGCCAATGACAAAATCTTCAGCTTTCCTAAAATAGAGAGGAAGATACCAATTTTGTGGAAAGAAATTTGTTTCAATAGCTAACATCATATACTTATCAATCACAAAAATACTTTTCTTGGTAGATATAAACTGAAATTTCCATTTCATCACATTTCTGACCTTCCAAATTTGCCAACAAATCTGACAAGTAAGAGTAAAACCAAACTTACCTGCTACCTTCTTCCACATAATGAGCATCTCAGGGATAGATAATGATATACTTTGGCTATTAAGTTGCCAAAGATGATCATAATTTTCCCAAAAATTCTTAGCATAATGGCAAGAGAAAAAGATGAGGAATGGACTCCTCATTGTTACAGAAAATGCATTTTGAAACCAAGTAAACCCCTCTTTTTTTCAGGACATCATCATCAGTAGAAATAAATTTTTTCCAAAATCTCCAAATAAAAAAAGAAAACGCTACAGCTGACAATTTAAACTAGACACATTGGGAAGCCGGGTAAGCCAGGGGAAGCATGTTCCTTGCGGATTTCAGGCAAGGCTTCACCTTCTTCCCAATAACAATGTTCATGACATCTTTACCTATACCGATATGAACCCCACTAGTCATTTCCACAATATTTTCCTCAGTAATTACTTCACTAACCTTCTGAATGTCCCAACTGCCCTCATCCCAAAAATCGATAACCTTAGCATCAACATCACCAATCACTGGGACAATAGAACAAAGAGAACCTACATCCATCCAGCAATCATACCAAAAAGAAATATAACCTTCAGCAATATCCCAAAAAATACAGTTTTCTGCAATGTTACGGAATCTAAATAGATTCCTCCAAACAGCCAAATCATTTTGCTTAAACCCCTAACAACCACATGATCAAATTTAGCATATCTTTCCTTCATGAAAGCAGCCCATAAACCCTCACCTTTCCTCAGCCTCCACCAATACTTCACACAAAAAGCATCCACAGTATTCTAAAAAGGGAGGAAACACAATCCACCATGTTGTTTTGGAATAGGAATATCACTCCAGCCAGCCAGTGAACAAACTTTCTGGTTCCATAGCTACCCCACAAAAAAACTATTACACACTTAGTAACTTTTTTTGAAGGATTCAACACTGCCAAATGATGGTTAGGCATAGAATTAATAACAACCTGAAGCAAAATAATCCTACCACCAAAAGAGAGACATTTTGCGGCCCAACTATTAATTTTTTTCTATTATAGACTGCAAAATTTTCTGGAAATGGGACCAAGATGCCACCCATTTCATTAACGACAGCCCCAAGAAGTTAATAGGAAGGGATTCCTACGTTAAATTTGTCATGTTAACAAGATCAGCTCTTCTACTGCTTGGGATAGATTTCCCAAAGATTACATTAGACTTTCTCATATTAACTTTCATCCCTGAGACCTTTTCCATATGGCTCAGAGTGCTCATAATAGATTTGAAAGCTTTAGATGATGCCTTACAGAAAATAAGCATGTCATTAGCAAATGAAAGATGGGAGATAGTTCTTCTAGCTGAATTGTGAAATGCAATTCCTTTATTCATATTAAAGGAATGGGTTAGAATTCTAGAAAAATAATCCATTGCAATTATAAACAGGGATGGAGACAAGGGGTCACCCTGCCTGAGACCTCTCAAAGACTTAAAGAATCCGTGACTAGAACCATTAATAATAATAGAAAACCAGATATTAGAGATGGATTTGTAAATAAATTGCATGAAACCCTTAGAAAAACCAAACTTTCTCAGGATAGCAAGAAGAAAACTCCATTCAATCCTATCATAAGCCTTCATATTGTCCAATTTGATAATGGCATTTCCCCCAAGACATTTCTTATCAATATCATGCACAAGTTCTTTGGCAAGAAGATAATTATCGGACAGAAGTCTACCCTTAACAAAAGCATTTTGATTTGGAGAAATAATTTTGTCAAGAACAGAACTCAGCCTAATGGCCATAATTTTTGTGGAAATTTTATTAAACACATTACAGATGCTTATGGATCTGAAGTTCGCCCAGGATTTAGGCCTATCCACTTTTGGAATCAAAGTAATAGAAGTAGAGATCACAAATTTATGGATTTAATTTAATTTGAAAAAATCTAAGGTCGCATCTCAAGCATCTCAAACATCTCAAACACGCACACACAAACATATGCTAGGTATACATACTCACAATCGTATATAAATATATAGACACACAAACACACACATAGAGATTAGTATATATAAGTGTGTGCATGTGTGTGTTGGATTTACATACATATATAAAAGTATATATACACATACAAATATATATATAAATATATTTATGTATATAAACACACGCACACACAAACATATTTATATGCACACATAGACACTATGTGTGTGTGTGAGTATGTATATCCAACACAGTGTGTGTGTGCGTCTATTGGCTATACATACTAATAGCACACACACATAGAGAATATTATATATACTCAACACACACATGTGTGTGTGTGTGCACATACTCAAACTCATATATACATGTAAAAATGTATATATATGAGTATGTGTGTGTATATATTTATATGGTTGTGAGTATAAATATCCAAGTATATTTATATGGTTGTGAGACAATAGTGTGTGTGAGTGTGTGTGTGTGTGTATGTCAATATAACACATACATTGTGACACACACACACACACACACATATAGAGATTATATATATCTGTGTTGAGTATATTTACGACCACTCATATAACATGTGTGAGTACGTGTTTGTGTGTGTGAGTATATACACACAGACACACACACCAACACACATAGAGATAAGTATATACACACACATAACCTAACACACATACAAAACACACACACACACACACAAACACACACACACACTCATACATACTTATTTTTATGTGTGTGACACAATCATATATATTAATCCCTATATATACTAATACCTATGTGTGTATATGCCTATATAAATACTCAAAACTATATATATATATATATATATATATATATATATATATTGACACACACACACTCATATATACTAATTTCTATGTGTGTGTGTATATGTGACACACACACACACACACTCCTATATATGTGTGTGCGTGCATGTTGGAGTTTAGTATATATAAGTATGTGTGTGTGTGTATTGGTATGTATACTCACACATATATAATAATCTCTATGTGTTGAGTGTGTGTGAGTATATATACATACGAGTATATGTCTATCTCTATGTGTGTGTGTTTGTTTGTGTGGGTTTAGGTGTATGTGTTTGTGTGTGTGTGTGTATGGGTATGTGTGTACATATACACTCATATATACTTATCTCTATATGTGTGTGTGTGTGTGCAAATACATATACAGTCACACACACACACACCCTCATATGTACTTATCTCCATGTGTGTGTGTCTGTGTGTGTTGTGTGACACACACACGCTCATATATATATGTGTGTGTGTTGGAGATTAGTATATATAAGTGTGTGTATGTGAGTGTGTGTGTGTCTATATATACACTAATTAAAGTATACACAACTGTGAGTATGTTATACATTCATATAACATATTTATCTATATGTTTATATTTATATATCTATGTGTCTGTGTGTTTAAGGCACACCTAGATACATACATGCACATTCATAGATAGAGATTAGTATATATGAGTGTGTGTGATAACTCAAACATGTGTGTGTGTCTATATATATAATATGTGTGTGTATATATGAGTATATATCATACACACACATATATATATATATATATATATATATATATATATATATATATATATATGATTGTTAGTATGTATACCCAACACACACATAAAGACATACACAGACACTATTTGTATATAACAAATACAATTTTATATAAATATATATCACACATACATAAATACAAACAATTGTATATAAATATATATATATATATATATATATATATATATATATATATAGACTTACACACATATATGTGTTGGGTATAGAGACTCACAACCACAACTGTGTGTATGTATATGTGTGTGTGTGTGTTGGGTATACATACTCACAACCGTATATACATATATAGACACACACACGTATATATTATATATTCATATACATGCTCTATATATTTATTTGTGTGTGTGTGATAACACATACATGTGTGTGTCTATATACTTATATATCTATATATGTATATAAATATATGATTGTGAGTTCTATATAAACATATATGAGTGTGTCTCACACTCATATATGCTTATCTCTATGAGTAATATATATGTGTGTGTTTTGTGTGTGTGTGTCATACGCACTCATATATGTGTACCCATACATGTGTATATACTAATCTCTATGTATATACTTATACTTGTCTATACATTTAGTATGTATGTGCGTGCGTGTGTGTGTGTGTCTATATATTTAGTATGTGTGTGTGTATATTTGTAAGATTATGTATATATATAGACACAAACACACACACACACATAACACATTAGTATATATGAGTGTGTGTGTGTGTTGGGGGTATACATACTCACAAGTATGTATATATGAATGTGTGAGTGTGTGTGCATGTTTGTCTCATGCACACACGAACACATAAGTTCTATTGAGATTAGTATGTGTGTGTGTGTGTGTATACCCTGAGTGGGTATATATGAATGTGTGTGTGTATACATGTTTGACACACACACACATGGAGATAAGTATATATGAGTGTGCACACATGGGTATACATATGTGTGTGCACACATAAACATAAGTATATAGGCACACACAGACACACACCTGCACACCCACATCATATATAAATATATAGACACACACACACACACACGCACACACACTCATATATACTAATCTCTGTATGTGCTTGTGTCACACATATAGAGATTAATATTGTGTGACACATACATACATACTATAGAGTGTGTGTGTGTGTGTATATATGTTTTGTATACACTTCTTATATATGAGTATGTGTGTTTGTGTTGGGTTATCACACACACACACACACTCATATATATATATATATACACTTATACTTATCTTCATATGTGTATTTGTGTTTATATATAAATCACACACCCATACTATGTGTGTGTGCACCCACGCACCCACACACACTCATATATATTAACACACAAACACACACACTCACACAGATATATATGTATACACATAGAGATAAGCATAAGTGTGTGTTTTGGGAGTTCGTATATATGAGTGTGTGTGTTAGTATATATGGTATGTATATCCAATACAAATAGAGATTAGTATATATATACCCAACACACACACACATATATATATATAGGCACACATAAACACACATACATAGAGATACACACACATACACACACACACATATATATATATATATATATATATTTATATACATGTGTATATAACATAAAGATAAGTATGTACTATATATATGGTTGTATGTGTATTGTGTTGGGGCTATACCTATATGTGTGTGTGTGTGTCTATGTGGGTGGTGTTTGTGTGTGTGTGTGTGCGTGTGTACACACACACACATATATATATATATATATATATATATATATAAACATACACACATACAACCATATATATGAGTGTGTGTGTGTGTGGGCATATATATGTGTGTGTATGTAACACACACACACACACACACAAATACGCACACACTTGAAGATAAGTATATAAGAGTGTATGTGTGTTTTGTGTGTCTGTTTGTGTATGTGTGTGTGTGTGTCAATATCATATATATTTATCTTCAACACACACACACTCATATATACTTTTCTCCATGTGTATGTATGTGTCATACAGAGTATGTAACACACACACACAGATATATATATGACTATCACACACATAGAGATAAATATATATGAGTGTGTGTGTGTGTGTGTGTGTGTTTATGTCTTTATATAAGTGTTATATATATATATATATATATATATATATATATATATATATATATATATACGGTTGTGTGTGTGTTACATATATAATCAACACACATATAGATTAGTATATAACACTTACACACACTAAGCATGTCTACCCAACACACGCACACACACAAACTCATATATACACAGACACAAAGAGATTAGTATATATGAGTGTGTGGGTTGGATATACATACTCATAAATATGAGTGACACACATGCATATATATACACACACACACATAGAGATGTTTATGTATATTTATATATGTATACTTTTGGTTATTTGTGTGTATACTATATATATATATATATATATATGTGAAAACACACAAACATCTATATGAGTGAGTGTGTGTGTCTATTGGGCACACACATGCTCATATATATATTTTTTCCATGTATGTGTGTTTGTGTGTGTGTGTGTGTATCACATAGAGTGTGTAACACACACACACACAGAGATGTATATGTGACTATCACACATAGAGATTAATGTATATGAGTGTCTCTGTGTGTGTGTGTGTGTTTGTGTCTTTATATGAGTGTGTGTTATGTATATATAGGCATGTATATATACGGCTGTGTGTGTGTTACATATATAACGAACAAACATATAGATTAGTATATACCACATACACACACACATACATGCAGATTAGTTTATATGAGTGTGTGTGGGTTGGATATACATACTCACAAATATGAGTAACACACACACATATATAGACACACACACATACAAATGTTTATGTGTGTCTATATATATATCCTTACAGTTGTTTGTGTGTGTGGTGTGTGTGTGTATACTCAACATATATATGTCAACACACACAAACACACACAAACACACAAACATCTATATGAGCATGTGTGTATGTGTATATAAATGTGTGTGTGTGTGTGTGTGATGGGCTCACACACACTCATGTATACTAATATACATATCTAAGCTCAACAACTATATATATGTAGACACACACACACACTCACACTCATATATACTTATCTCCATTTGTCACATCTATATATGTGTATACTCACACGCATACACATACATGTGTATGTAGAGTGTGTTATACACATACCATGTAGATATATCTATGTGTGTGTTGGGTATATACAAACTCATATATATGTGCTATATACACGTGTGTGTGTGTGTTGGGTCATGTTTGTGTGTGTGCACACACTTATGTGTGTGTGTGTCTATGCCACAATCCAACATATATAGAGATAAGTATATACATATACATGTACAATTATATATATGTAAACACACACACACACACTCACACTCATATATACTTATCTCTATTTGTAACATCCATATATGGGTATACTCATACACACACACATATGTGTATATAGAGTGTGTTATACACACACAATGTAGATATATCTATGTGTGTATATGTGTGTGTTGGGTATATACAAACTCATATATATGTGTTATATACATGTGTGTGTGTGTGTTTGGTCATGTTTGTGTGTGTGTGCACACACTCATGTCTGTGTGTGTCTATGTCACAATCCAACATACATAGAGATAAGTACATATATATATAGACACACACACATACACACACACATACACACACACAGACACACAAACACACACACACACAAACACACACAAATCTTTATAGACACACAAATACTTACACACACTCATATATACTAATCTCTATGTGTGTATGTGTTTGTGTGTGTGTGTTGGGAAGATACACACACACACACACAAGTACATAAAGATAAGTATATATAGACACACACACATAGAGACTAGTATATAAATACATGTATGTGTGTGTGAATACACATACACCCACACTATGTGTCTATATATAGACGCACGCACACCATGCATCTATATATAGACACACACACTACACACAAACACACAAATATGTATATGTATTGTATACATACACAAACACACTAAACACACACAAATACATATATATATATACCCAACACACACAAACAAACACTTACATATACACACACATACATATATATATATATATATATATATATATAGATATATATTTTTATATATTTATATATATTTGTAACAATACACACACACACCTAGACACACACACATACACACACACATATAACACACATACACACATACAGATATTAGTATATATGAGTGTGTGTATGTATGTATATATATATATATATATATACATACATATATACATATATATATATATATATATATATATATATATATCTGTGTGTGCATGTTCAGTATACATACTCACAACTATATATAAATATATATATACACACACCACACATACATATATATATACACACACACAAACATATAAATACACACACACAAACACACACACATAGAAATTAGTATATATGAGTGTGGCACACACATAAAAATTAGTATATATGAGTGTGTGTGTGTCTATTGGGTATACGTCTCTATGTGTGTTTGTGTGTGTGAGTGTGTTTATCTATATATTTACATATACTCATATATATACACACACAAAATATATATATATATATATTTTATACATACACACATACTACACACACACACACAAATGCATATATATACCCAAAACACACAAACACACACTCACATATACACATGAATATATATATATATATATATATATATGTTGGATACACACACACACATACACACATATAGACACACACATACACACACACACACATAAATATTAGTATATATGAGTGTGTGTATGTGTGTCTACATATATATATCTTTGTGTGTGTGTGTTGGGTATACATATTCACAACTCTATATAAATTTATAGATGCACACACACGAACATACAAACACCCACACAAACATACACACACATAAAAATTAATATATATGAATGTGTGCGTATGTCTGGGTGTTTGTTTGTGTGTATATGTATGTGTGTGTGTGTCTTGAGTATATATACTTATAACTGTATATATATGTATATATATATATAGACACATATGTATGTGTGTGTGCATACTCACATGCATACAGACACACACTCATACACACATAGCCAACACCCACACACTCACCTATACCAAGCTTTATGTGTGATGCACATTACATATAAATATACTCAACACACACACACACACACACTCACAAAACCATGTCTGTGTTTGTGTGTGTATCTACTACATACTCTCAACAAACACACACATACACATATATGTGTGTGTTTGTTGTGAGTATGCTGAGAGACACACACACACACATAGAGATAAGTATAAAATTTACATAATATTATATATATATATATATATATATATAATATTGCATATCAAAATAAGTATGTATACCCAACACAAACTATACACCTACACATATAGAGATTAGTATATATGTATACAGTTGTATGTGTGTATGTGTGTTGTGTTGTGTATACATAGTCACAAAATATATATATATATATATATATATACATACTCACAACCTTATATTTATATAGACACACACACTTATATATGTGAGTGTGTATACTCACAACTATATATATATATTGACACACAAACTATTATACTCAGCACAACACATACACACACACACATTCATATATATTTATATAAACATACATGTGTGTACACAGAGATATACTAATCTTTATTTGTGTGTGTTTGTGAGAGTGTAACACACACAGACACACATACACACACATATGGACACACACACACACATATAAAAAATATTGACACACACACATAGAGATTAGTATGTACATATATATATACATGTATATAATATATACATGCACACACAAAGATATATATATATATATATATATATATATATATATGCACATATAGACACACACATACACACACACAAGGAGACATACACATAGAGATTAGTATATGTGAGTGTTAGTGTGTGTGCGTGTTGGGTATATAGACACACACACACACACACATACAAACACAAACACACACACATACAAATACACACACACATAGAGATTAGCATATACACACATACACACATAGAGATTAGT
>JACERR010000076.1:100000-102500 GCA_016760335.1 Gastrodia elata
GTGGTTGTGATTATGTGTGTGTGTGTGTGTTGAGTATACATACTCACTACAAACACACACACACACACACATGGAGACTAGTATTTATACATACACTATGTGTTATATACATGTATAAATATATATATATATATATAGGCTCACACAGACACACACACACATATGTATAGACATACACACACACAAACGCACACACATAGAGATTAGTATACATGAGAGATTTATACACACACACACAAACTCATATATACTAATATCTATGTGTGTGATAACACAAATGGGTATACATACTTATCTCTATGTGTGTGTATTTGTGTATGTGTTATGCATGACACCACACACATACACACGTATTTGTGAGTGTATGTGTGTGTGAGTGAATATATATATAGGTGAGTATATATATATAACATACACTTACGCACACACACACACATATACATATATATATAGATATATAGACATATAAACGCACACACTTAGAGATTACACACAACATAATACAATATATACCCAACGCACAATCAATATACTTATCTCTATGTGTGTGAGTGTGTGTGTGTGTGTGTGGGTAGACATGCATGTATGTAACATACACTTAAATGTATCTATATATACATATATACATATATATAGTCAAACACACACACATAGAGATATGTATATAGACACACACATATACACATATAGACACACACACGTATGTGTATTGGGTGTACATATTCATAACTGTATGTGTGAGTATATACATGTGTGTGTATTAGGTAAACATACTCACAGTAGTAAATAAATAAATAGACACACATATGCATGTGTTATATATTCATGTCCATGCTATATATATTTATCTGTGTGTGTGATAACATAAATGTGTGTGTGTCTATATACTTATATATATATAGATATACAGTTGTGAGTTCTATATATACATATATAATTGTACCTCACACTCATATATACTTATCTCCATGTGTGATATATATGTGTGTGTGTTGTGTGTGTGTGCATGTATGTTACACACTCATATATGTATACCCATACGTGTATATATGCTAATCTCTATATATATATTTATACTTTTCTCTATGTGTATGTGTGTGTGTGTATCTATGTTTGTGGCATGTATATATTTAGTATGTGTGTGTGTTTATGAGACCATATATAGACACACACACACACACAACACATTAGTATATATGAGTGTGTGTGTGTGTGTGAGTGTGTGTGTGTGTGTGTTTGTGTTTGTGTATATAGACACACACACACAATCACATATACTAAATATATACACACCACATACATAGACACACACAATCACATATACTAATCTCAATGTGGACACTTTATATACTTATCTCCATGTATGTGTTATCACACACGCACACACATGTGTGGACACACACACGTATGTGACACACACACGCACATAAGTAAATATGAGTGTGTATCTCTACATACATGCGTATATACACACATACACATACACCCACATACACAAACACACATACACATACACACGTAAACAAACACACATACACACACACACACATGGAGATAAGTATATATGAGTGTGTGTCTATTTGTGCCTATATACATGTATATAAAACATATATATATGGATGTATATATAAGATTATCTGTATGTGTGTGTGTGTGTGTCTGTCTATATATATATAGTTGTGAGTATGTGTGTTTGATAACATATTCATTATGTTTAGACAAATACACAATATATATGGAAGTGAGTATGTATATATATGGATGTGTATTTATAATTGTAACCACACAAATATTAGTATAAATTAAAATAATATATATAGACACAGACAGAGACACACACACATAGAGGTAAGTATATATGTAAATATGAGTGTGTGTACACACACACATAAATATAGACACAAAGATTAGTATATATAAGTGTGTGTGTATACTTATCTACAGTTGTGAGTATGTATACGCAACACACACACGCACACATATAGAAATAAGTATATATAAGTGTTGGGTATACATACTCACAACTGTATAGAAGTATATATATATACACACACACACTCATATATACTAATCTCAATGTGTGTGTGTGTCTACACACACACAAACACATATGTGATACATATGTGTGTGTATATTTGTGAGTGTGTGTGTGTGCGCATACATAAATATTAGTATATATGCGAGTGTGTGTGCGTTTGTGTGTGTGTGTGCATACATAAATATTAGTATATATATGAGTGTGTGTGTGTGCATTTGTAGCTCTATACATATATATATATATATATATATTCTCTCTTTATCTCTCTCTCTCACTCTCTATATCTATATATATATAGACACACTCACCCACACACACATAGAGATAAGTATATATGAGTGTGTGTGTGGGTGTCTTTGTGTGTCGATATATTAATCTCTATATGTGTGTGTGTGTGCATGTATATGAATATATAATACATATGTGTGTGTGCCTATATCTTTATAGGTGATTGTGAGTATG
>JACERR010000076.1:107500-110000 GCA_016760335.1 Gastrodia elata
ACACAAATCCATAAACACACACACACACACACTCATATAGTATAGACACACACACATAACAATTAGTATATATGAGTGTGTGAGTGTGTGTATGTACGTTGGGTATACTTACTCACAACCTATGTTAGTATGCATGTATGTAGATACACACACATACTTACATTTATTTCTATGTATACGTACACAATACATGTGTGTTTGTTTGTGTGTGTGCATGTGTGTGCATCCATATATTTGTATACACACACACAGACACTCATACCGACAAACACACACGCACGTATCAAAAATTTTATTTATATACATGTTTGTGTGTGTGTTTGCATCCATATATATATATATATATATATGAGTGTGTGTTATATGCGCATGTGTTGTGTATGTGTGTGTGTGTGTGTATTGTGTATGTGTGTAGTTGTGATAAACACACACATATAGAGATTAGTATATATGAGTATTCATATACATACACACACTCATATATATACTATTGTGAGTGTGTGTGTGTGTATATATATATATAATTGTGACTATGTATATCTAACACACACACACTCAATATTTATACACACACACATGTATAGATATAAGAATATATGAGTGTGTGTGTGTGTGTATATATATATATAAAGACATACACGCACACATACATAATATTTATATATACACACACTCACAAACACTCACCACACATACACACACACACACACATATTGTTAGTAGATATATATAGACACACACACATATATTGTTAGTAGATATATATAGACATACACAGATGCACACACACATACACACACTCATATATACTAATCTATATCTGTGTGCATCTATATATATATATATGTGTGTGTGTGTGTGTGTGTGTGCGTGTGTGTGTGTGTGTGTGTGTGTCTATAAATATATATGGTTGTGTGTATGTATATATATATTTTTATATATGTATGTATATATTGTGTTTGTGTTTGTGTGTGTGTTGAGTAGACATACTTACAATGTATGTGTATATACACACCTATACATGAATACATATACACACACACACACACACACTCATATATACATACGATGTGTGTGTGTGTGTATGGTACAAGTATAATTTAAAATACACACATATATACACACACACACATACATACATATAAAGACACACACACACACAATGTGAGTCTGCATATTCAATACACACACACACACATTTAGAGATTTGTAAATATGAGTGTGTATGCTTATATATATATATATATATATACATATATATATATATATATGGATGTGTATACATAATCGCAACCACACTTACATAGAGAATAATACATATGAGTGTGTGTAAGTGTGTGTGTACAAACATAGAGATTAGTATGTAAGTCTGTGTGATTCATATATACTTATCCCTATGTGTGTGTGTGTTGATTTATTATGAGTTTATATATAAATATATATATATATATATATATTGACAAATGTGTTATAAACATATATATATATATATATATATATATATATATATATATATATATTGTGTCTATTTATTTATATACATGTGTGTATATGTGTGTTGGGACCCAACACACACTCATATATACAAACATACATGTAGAGATAAGTATATATGAATTTGTGTGTGTGTGTGTACGTTGGGTATAAATACTTATGTGTTACATATGAGTGTGTGTGTGTGTCTATATATATGTACACACACCCACACACACAAATATATATACACACACACAAACGCACACACAGAGATTAGTATATATGAGTATTTGCATGTGTGTATTATAGATATCTATGTGTGTGTTTGTGTGTGTGTGTGTGTATAACACATACATGTGTGTGTCTCTCTCCATATATATACTTATACTTATCTCTATATGTGTGTATGTGTGTGTCTATATGTGCGATACACACACACATATAGAGGTTAGTATATATATCTGTGTCTATTTGTTTACATGTATATAACACATACGCATACATAATATATATATGTGCATGTGTTGGGTATCCATGGTGGCAACCACACACAAACACACTCATTTATACTAATCTCTCTATGTGTGTGTGTATCTACATATATAACAAAATAAGATAATAATATGTGTTTATTTTGGTATATATATATATAGACACACACACACATCGACACACACAGAAGCGCACACACATACACATAAATTAGTAAATATGAGTGTGTATGCATGTGTCTATATATATAATAAAATAAGATAATAATATATGTGTGTGTTTTGATATATATATGAGTGTGTATTTTGTGTGTGTGTATGTGTATGTTTATATATAACACACACATACACACACACATACACAAATATATAGAAATTAGTATATATGAGTGTGCGTGTGTGTGTGTGGGTGTGTTAGGTAAACATACTCACAATGTGGGTTGCAATTATATTGTGTGTGTGTGTGTATGTGTGTATGTGTCTATATATTTATATACGGTTGTATGTATACCCAATACATGCACACACAATAT
>JACERR010000076.1:120000-130000 GCA_016760335.1 Gastrodia elata
TGGTACAAGTATAATTTAAAATACACACATATATACACACACACACATACAGACATATAAAGACATACACACACACACAATGTGAGTCTGCATATTCAATACACACACACACACACACATTTAGAGATTAGTAAATATGAGTGTGTATGCTTATATATATATATATGAGTGTGTGTAAGTGTGTGTGTACAAACATAGAGATTAGTATGTAAGTGTGTGTGATTCATATATACTTATCCTTATGTGTGTGTGTGTTGATTTATTATGAGTTTATATATATACATATATATATATATATATTGTGTCTATTTATTTATATACATGTGTGTATATGTGTGTTGGGACCCAACACACACTCATATATACAAACATACACGTAGAGATAAGTATATATGAATTTGTGTGTGTGTGTGTACGTTGGGTATAAATACTCATGTGTTACATATGAGTGTGTGTGTGTGTCTATATATATGTACACACACCCACACACACAAATATATATACACACACAAACGCACACACAGAGATTAGTATATATGAGTATTTGCATGTGTGTATTATAGATATCTATGTGTGTGTTTGTGTGTGTGTGTGTATAACACATACATGTGTGTGTCTCTCTCTATATATATACTTATACTTATCTCTATATGTGTGTATGTGTGTGTCTATATGTGGGATACACACACACATATAGAGGTTAGTATATATATCTGTGTCTATTTGTATACATGTATATAACACATACGCATGCATAATATATATATGTGCATGTGTTGGGTATCCATAGTGGCAACCACACACAAAGACACTCATTTATACTAATCTCTCTATGTGTGTGTGTGTATCTACATATATAACAAAATAAGATAATAATATGTGTTTATTTTGATATATATATATATAGACACACACACACACCGACACACACAGAAGCGCACACACATACACACAAATTAGTAAATATGAGTGTGTGTGCATGTGTCTATATATATAACAAAATAAGATAATAATATATGTGTGTGTTTTGATATATATATATATATATATATATATATATATATATATATATATATATGAGTGTGTATTTTGTGTGTGTCTGTATGTGTGTGTTTATATATAACACACACATATACACAAATACATAGAAATTAGTATATATGAGTGTGCATGTGTATTCGTGTGTGTGTGGGTGTGTTGGGTAAACATACTCACAATGTGGGTTGCGATTATATTATGTGTGTGTGTGTGTATGTGTGTATGTGTCTATATATTTATATACGGTTGTATGTATACCCAATACATGCACACACAATATATAGTCTCAACACATATTGTGAGTATGTATACCCAGCACACATGTATAAAAACACACACAAACACACACATAGAAAGTAGTATATTTGAGTGTGTGTGTGTGTGTATGTTGGGTATACATACTCACACACACATGAAGACACATACACACACACTCATATATATTTATCTCTATGTGTGTATGTGTCACAAGTATGTATGAGTGTGTATGTGTATATGTGTGTGTGATTTGGGTATATGTACTCACAACCATATATAAATATAATATCTCTATGTATACCCAACTATATATATATATATATATATATATATATATATATATATATAGGTACACACATAAACAAACTCACACATGTGTCTAATCTATATGTTTGTGTGTTTGTGTCTGTGTGTGTGTCTGTATATGTATGTCTATATATTTATACCCAATACACACACACACATACACACACATAGAGATTAGCATATATTAGTGTTTGTGTGTGTGTGTGTGTGTGTGCTGGGTATAAATATATAGACATACACTTACATTCACACATACACACAAACACCCATAGATAGAGATTGGTATATATGTGTATGTATGTGTGTGTATGTGTGTTTGATAACACATGAAGACACAATCGTATATAAATAAATAGACACACGTGTGTGTGTGTGTGTGCATTAGTGTGTGCATATATATGTATATATATATATATACATGTATATAAAATATACGTGTGTGTCTATATATTTATATATGGTTGAGAGTATGTATACCCAACATACACACACACACACACATATGTGTTATACACACAGAGTGTCTTTGTGTGTTATGTATACATACTCATAACAGTGTAAGAACACATCCGTATATATATATATAGATATATATGATTTTGAGTATTTATATATCTACAGTTATGAGTATTTATATATATACACATAAACACACACACACAAATATATATACTAATATCTATGTGTGTATGTTTGTGTGTGTGTATATGAATATATTAATATATTTATATAACACATACGTGTGTGTCTATATACATGCATATAGACACACAGACTCATATATACTTATCTCCATATGTGTGGGTGTTGTGTATACATACTCACAACCATATATATATATATATATATACGGTTGTGAGTATGTATATATAAGTATACATATACATATACACACACAAATATACACACATAGATATTAGTGTATATGAGTGTGACACACACTCACTCATACGGACACATTAGTATATGTATTTTTTGTGTATGTGTGTGTGCGTGTGTAACACACATATGTACTAACTGTATATATATATATATATATATATATATATATATATATATACTCATAATCATATTTGAGTGTGTGTGTGAGCGTGTGTGTTGGGTATATACAAAGATATAGACACACACACAAACACACACATACACACATACATGCATACAGACACACATATATATCTATGTTTGTGTTTTCATAATCGTATGTGTGTGTGTGACACACACACACACACACACTCATACATATTTATCTCCATATGTGTTTTATATATATGAGAGCAAGTGTGTGTGTGTGCTGGGTATACATTGAGTATGTATACCCAACACACACACACACATGGAGTATGTTTACCCAACACACACACTCATATATATCAAACACAATGTATATATTGGGTATACATATTTGTGAGAGTGTGTGTGTTGGGTATACAGACACATATAACATATATATATAGAGACACATACATACATATACATAAACATTGAGATTAGTATATGTGTGTTTGTGTGTGTATGTGTGTTGGGTATACATACTCACAATGTGTTTTGCGATTATGTATTGTGTGGTGTGTATGTGTATTTATATTTTATATATGATTATGAGTATGTATACCCAACACACATACACACACACAATATGTAGTTGCAACATATACTGTGAGTATGTATACCCAACACACACACACACACAATTACACACAAGCACACACAAACACACACATAGAAATTCGTATATATGAGTGTGTGTGTTTGTGTGTGTGTTTGTTGGGTATACATACTCAAAACTGTATATAAAAATATAGACACACATTAGGTATACATACTCACAACCGTATATACTCATATAGACACACACACACATATGTACAAATATATTTATCAACCGTATCTATAATTATATATATATATATATGTATACCCAACACACACACACAAACACACACTCCAAATAAAATAATATATAGATATTAGTATCCGTATATATATATATATATATATATATATATATATATAAACACACACACGCACACACTAACACATACTCACAATCATATATAAATATATAGACACATGTGAGTATGTGTGTGTGTGTCTATATATATACAGACACACTCATATATGCTTATTTCCATGTTTGCCACACACATCATATCTAGATATATAGACACACATAGAAATATGTATATATCTATGTGTGTGTGTATTGGGCATACATATTCACAACTGTATATAAATATATAAACACATACACATAGAGATAAGTATATATGTGTATATGTGTGTGTGTTGGGTATAAATATTCACAACCGTATATAAATATATAGATGCACACACATATGTGTTATATACAAGTATATATATATATATACTCACAGTGTTATATACTTATCTCTATGAATACCCAGCACACACACACACACACAAACACTCACACAGCAAATACACACAAACTCAAATATACTCACAACCGTATGTGTGTCTATATATATACATATATATATATATATATATATATATATATATATATATATATATACGGTTGTGAGTATGTATATCCAACACACACATATACACACACACACTCAGTTATAGACACAAGCACACACATACATGTATGTGTTATATAGACACACACACACACACACACAAATATTGGATATATATACTCATAATCATATATAAATATATAAACACATAAAAATTATTATATATGAGTATGTGTGTGTGTGTGTTGTATAAACATATCTCTATGTGTGTGTGTGTGTGTGTGTGTGTCTAACTATATATATATATATATATATATATATACATTTTATATACTCACAATCACATATATATATATATATATAGTGTGTGTGTGTGTATGTGTTGGGTATACATACTTATAATCGTATATAAATATATAGATAGACACACACACACACACAAATACCCACAAATAGAGATTGGTATATACTAAATATATGTATACTTATCCGTATAAAAATATATATAACACACAGGTATGTGTTATAATTATATAGCACATACATATGTGTGTCTATATATTTATATACGGTTGTGAGCATATATATACCCAACATACACACATACACACACTCATTTATATTAATCTCTATGTGTGTATGTGCATATATATAAATATGTAGATAGACACACACACGTATATGTTATATACATGTATATATACATATATATATATATATATATACATATTTATATAGACATATCTTTGTGTGTTGTTGGGTATGCATACTCACCACTATATATAAATATATAGACACTCACACACATATGTGTTATAATTCATATACATGCACACATATGTCTTGTATACATGTATATATAGACACACACACACGCACGCACGCACACACACAAATATACACACATAAGGACTAGAATATATGAGTGTGCTGTGTGTGTGTATGTGTTGGGTATATAAACACACAACCATATAAAAATATATACACACACACTCACATACAAATATATAGACACACACGCACTCACACATGCACACACACACTTATACAGATCACACACACGTACGTGTTATATATATGTATAAGTATACTAATCTCTATATGTGTCTGTATGCATTTATATAAAGACACACTCTCACTCACTCCATATATAAATATACATGCATATACGTATATGTTACACACACACATGTTAGTAACATACCCACACACATATGCAAACACACACACATTCATATATATAGCTATGTGTATGTATATGTATTTTCTCAAATACACTAATCTTTATATATATGAGTGTGTGTTTGTGTGTGAGTGTTTGTATAAATATATATATATATATATACAGTGATATATATGAGTGTGCGTGACACACACAAACTCACACACACACACAAACATAGAGATTAGTATATATGGTCGTGATATAAGGGTGTTGGGTATACAATATACCCAACACACATATACACATAGAAATTAGTATATATGACACACACATGCACACACATACACACACACACACACATATATATATATATATATAAACACTCACTCATAAAAATTTTTATATAAGAGTGTGTGTGTGTGTGTTTGTGTGTGAGACACACACACACACACACTCATATATATACGGTTGTGTGTGTGTGTCTATATATTTATATACGGTTGTGAGTATATATACCTAATATATATATACTAATCTCATATATACTAATCTATATATATATGGTTGGTTCACAAACACACACACAGACACTGATATATACTTATCTTCATGTGTGTGTGTGTGTGTGTAATCTCTATGTCTATTTGTATGTGTGTGTTTATATATATATAAAGGCACATACTCACAATCATGTGTGAGTGTGAGTATGTATACATACAAGTATGCATGTAATTAGACATGCACACACTCATATATACTAATCTACTTATCTCCATGTGTATGTGTATGTGTATGTGTGTGCCCACACACACATATATCAACACACACACACACACGAATATATACTAATCTCTATGTGTGCACACACACACACACATACTCATATATAATAATCTCTATGTGTGTGTGACATATGTATTATATATATGTATATATATATATATATAAGCACACACAGACACACACATACAGACTGTATATAATTATATAGACATACACACTCACACTCACATATTTAGGTAATACATACACACACTCAAACATATACACTCAAATATACACATTTCCATGTGTGACAGACACAAACATACAGGTATACACGCACAGAAACACACACAACCGTACACACATACGAGTGTGTATCTATATATTTATATACGGTTGTGAGTATGTATGAGTATGTTTGTCTGTATATATGTGTGAGTATGTATACACATACATACACACACACTAATATATACTAATCTGTACTTATATGTGTGAGTATGTTCTATATATTTATTTATGACTTATATATATATATATATATAAATAGATACACAAACACACATACACATCACACTCATATATACTTATCTCTATGTGTGTGTGTGTTGGGTATACTTATCTCTGTGTGTGTCTTTATAATATCTATGCGTGTGATTATGTGTGTGTGTGTGTGTCTATATATATATATATATATATATATATATATATATATATATATAAACACATATACACATATATATACATCTGTGTTTGTTTGTGTATGTGTGTGTTTGAGTGTGTGTTTATATATATATATATGAGTGTGTGTGTGTGTGTGTATACATACATACGGTTCTAAGTATATATACCCAACACACACACAAGATTTAATATATATATAAACACACACACACACACATATCATATATATATATATATATATATATATATATATATATATATGTTTGTGTATGCTGAGTTTACATACTCACAACTGCATATGAGTGTGTGTGTGACACACACAATGATATATAAATATATAGACACATATACAAATATACATAAACACATACACATCGAGATAACACACACTCATATCTATATATATTGACACACACACACACACATAAATACACACATATAGAGATTAGTATATATGAGTGTGTGTTATCTGTATGTGTGCGTGTGTCTTCTACAATAATCTGTATATTTGAGTGTGTATACCCAATATATATAAATAAGTATATATGAGTGTGTGTGTGTGTGTGTGTTGGAATATATATATCACACACACACATATGGAGATTTGTATATATGAGTGTGTGTGTGTGTGACACACACAGGCACACACACACACACACACACAGACACAAACACATAGAGGGATTAGCAGAGACACACACATGTATCTATATATTTATATATACACACACATAGATATCAAGATAAGTATATATATACTAATAATAATTAGTATATATTAGTGTCTGTGTGTACCTATATATGAGTATGGATGTATCATAAGTATATATGAGTGTGTGTGTATACATACTAATCTATATATATATATATATATATATAAATAGGCACACACACACACATATGGAGATTTGTATATATGAGTGTGTGTGTGTGTGACACACACAGGCACACACACACACACACACACAGACACAAACACATAGAGGGATTAGCAGAGACACACACATGTATCTATATATTTATATATACACACACATAGATATCAAGATAAGTATATATATACTAATAATAATTAGTATATATTAGTGTCTGTGTGTACCTATATATGAGTATGGATGTATCATAAGTATATATGAGTGTGTGTGTATACATACTAATCTATATATATATAGATATATATATATATATATATATATATATATAAATAGGCACACACACACACGCTCATATTTATTAATATCTATGTGTGTGTATTTATGTGAACGCGCACATACGTGTGTGTGTCTAAGTATTTATATATCTTTGTGACTTTTTATGCCCACTCATATATACTAATCCCTAAGTTTTTGTGTGTGTGTGTGTCACACAAACACACCTACATGGGTATACATACACACTCATATATACTTATCTCCATATCTGTGTGTGTGCGTATATGTGTGTATGTGTTTGTGAGTGTGTGTGTGTGTATATATAGATACACACACACACAAAATGCACACACACACAAAACACACACACACACACTGATATATACTAATCTCTATGTATGTGTATATATGTATGTATGTGTATGTATTTATATATTTATATGAGTATAAATATTCACAATTGTATAATATATATATATATATGTATGTATATATAAATTATGTATCTATACATACTCATAACTGTATATAATATAGAGACACACACACTTTTTTATACTAATCTCAATGTGTGTGTGTTTGTGCTATGTATTCCCAATAACACATACACACGCTCATGTGTTGGGTATACATACTCACACTCATGTGCTCGGTATACATACTCACAATCATATATATATATATATATATATATGAGTGTGTGAGATTAGTATAGACACACACACACACAAATATACACGTGTTATATACTAATCTCTATATATTTGTGTATGTATGCGTCACACCCGTATATTTATTGGGACACACAAACACAAACATGCACACAAAGAGATGAGTATGTATACTAATATAAATATATAAACACACACTCATATATACTAATATCTATACATAAATACTCATATATATGTCTATAAAGTCACAACAACACAAACACATAGAGATAAGTATATATGACTGTGTGCATGTATAGATATAACATATATGTGTCTAAATAGTCATAATAAGATAAACACATTGAGTGTGTGTGTGTGTACATAGTACCCACACATAGAGATTATTATATATGAGTGTGTGATATAAACACATATAGAGATTAGTGTATATGATTATGTGTGTGTGTGAACTATACATTTATATACGGTTGTGAGTATATGTGTCTGTATGTGATGTGTGTGTGTGTGTGTGTATGTGTGTTTATATATATATGGTTGTGAGTATGTATACCCAACACACACACACACATATAAATGAGTGTTTGTCTATATATATATACACACACACATTGATATTAGTATATATGAGTGTGTGTGTGTGTGTGTATGTGTGTGTGTTGTGAGTATGTGTGTGTGTGCACACACACATATATATATATATACTAATGTATATATGTGTGGTGTTTGTATGGTGGGTATACATACTCTTAGTCATATATAAATATATAGACCACACACAGCACACCACAGCACACTTATGTGTTATATAATACACAAACACATACACATAGAGATATGTATATATGAGTGTGTGTGTGCGTCTATATATTTATATACAATATATATATACTCACACACACACACACACACATGGAGATTAGTATATATAAGTGTGTGGGTGGGTGTGGATGTGTTTGTGTGGTACACACAAATACAAATACTCATATATACTACTCTCTATGTCTTTGGGCACACACAAACACACACACACATATATGTACTATTCTCTATGTCCTTGGGCATACACAAATACACACACACACACTTATATATACTAATCTCTATGTATGTATATTTGTGTGTGTGTGTGTTAGGAATACATATGCACATACTCATATAAACTTATCTCTATGTGTGTTCATATACGGTCGCAACCACACAAATATTGGTATACATATACCCAACACAGATACATACACCTCATATATACTAATCTCTACGAGTAAACACAACATACACACACACACATAGAGGATAACTATATATATTACATATTTTAATATGTATATATATGTAGCACACACATGCACACCCATAAAGATAAATATATAATGAGTGTGTATATTTATATATGTATATGTAGTGATGTTCTGTGTGATGTGTGTGTTGATATGTGTGTGTGTGGTGGGTGTATGTGTGTATGTGTGTGCT
>JACERR010000077.1:0-17500 GCA_016760335.1 Gastrodia elata
TCTGTTTCTCTTCCTCTTCTTCTGGCTCTTCTTCCTCTTCTTCTTTCATTTCTAGTTTCAGCGCTTCGTTTGCATTTGTTCCGTTTCCATTTTAACACCCCTGCCTATCCCCGTTTCGCCTATTTTCCTCTCCGTCCTCCCTTCTCTCTTGTACGCGTATGCGACTTTTACCTTTTAACCGATTGAGTATGAGGCTCCAAAGAACTACATAGTAGTCTCAGCTAACTCTAACCCTGATGCCTCTAACTATAATGAAGAGTGAGGCTATGTAGGCGACCAACCCCGGCATCTGTATCTGGCTAGGTTTCAGGTTTGAAAGGTAAATATTCAAACACCTTAGATAAGCTCAAGAGATTAGAAGTGAGATTAAAAGTTCTAATCGCATGTGTTAAGCATCTATTCAGATTGATTAACACACAGCCTTCGACTAGCGAGCTACTCTTTCAGAGACTTCTTAAGATAAGATAAAAACCTCGTCTAATATTAGACTTCTTAAGATACATACATAGTATACATGCACACACACTCACACGCAATATACACACAATATCCATATATAGAATATGTAGTCTCTACATTAAGAAAACACACGCATACTTATATATTGTATATGTATATATTCACACACACAAACATCTAGGAATACATATATACAAATATATATATACAAACACGCCTTATATGTGAGTGTCTATATACATACACGTATATAGATAAACATACACAAACATATGCAGATAAATGCAAACGTAGTCCCTAGTATAAAAATATGCATATATTTTTATATATAAATATACACATAATATACATACATTCATATACGCCTACAGTATATATATATATATATATATACTCAACACGCGCAACACATACCATGTACACATACACATATGCTCACACTCGTACCCATATGTATAAACAAATATATATAAACTGTGTGAGTATGTGTATGTAATACTATGTGTGAGTATATGCAAACACCCACTTACACATAGAGTCTAATTTTCGATATATATATATATATATATATATATACAAGTATGAAACCCGCACATTGTGCAGGGCGACAACACACTGAAAGAAAATAAAACACAGAATATAATATTGTAAAAGACTTATAATTTGGAGGTAATTATTTAAAATCAAATTGCACTTATAATGAATATTTAACAAATAATCATATTTTAACAAAAAAAACAAATAGTTTCTTTTCCTTATATTTTCTTTTTTGTATAATTTAGATATAAATTTTTAGTATAATAATTTTGTATTTATGAATTTAAAATATAATTTTCTTATATTTTTATAATATATGAAATATTTTAAAAAATTGCGTTAATTATATAAAATAAAAATCTCAAGAAAAATATAAATATAAAATAAAAAAGAGCAATAAAATATATAAGTATTTAAGAATATATAAAATAAAAAAATATTGTGCCATAGTCCCCGCATCCGTGCTGCTCCCGCCATCTCGCCACGATCGATCGGCACGGAGAGAGCATAGATCTAAGAATGCAGAGAAAGGATAGAGCGGATTCTTCGAGAATGACTTAGAGCGAGCGAGCGAAATGATTTGACACAAAAAAGAAAATTTTCTCGAGAGAGGTTTGAGGTTTTATGAAGAAATATATTATATTATATAGCTTTATAAAAGGGTTTTGAAGGTTTGTTATTTTATACTATAAAATTTGTTATTTGCATATGCTAGATATTCTTTCATCATATTACGAATACTTACAGCTTTTATGCTACACATGTTCTGTTCTATTTTTATTTTGAGTATGAATATATACATCTTTAATCAAAAATATTATTTCAATAAGTTTCTATATATTAATAAAAAAGTTCATTTCTTGAAAAGGCAGTCGCCCCTTACTTCATTTAGCAGCCTATCAATCATGATCTCAATGCTTACTCTTATATTTCGAAGGTTAATTGTGGGAGGAGGTTGGTTCTAACAGGCCTCGGAATTACATTGATAAGGGGTTACCAAACCATAGATGCGGATCTCTGCTTGCCAGATATCCGTAGCTTTATTGAACATCAAATCACTTTAGTTGCTAAAGGAAAAGCAGACAATTTGCATGTTGTTCAACATTTTCTTCGACAGTTCGTGCAGAAGTTCTCTTATTTCGTCAAGAAGTTAATCTTCCCTAGCCAACATAATACCATAATAGTTATGTAAGATAGAAAATGACAGTATCAGTAACAAAAAATCAGTTATATTAGTTGATTAAAAAGTACTACATATTCCTTAAATAAAAAAATAAAGAGATTAATTTTATAAAAAAAAATATTGATCAGAATAATATGCTATTTCCTAGCCACATTCTCCTAATATTTTTTAGACCACCTCTATCAGAGAGATTAAATTCACTATTAAAGTAATATCAAGAAGCTAACTACTTTCAAGAATACCTTGTCAAGTGATACCAAATGAACTTTTAAGAATTTAAAAGTTGAAACCAAAAATTACTATGATCTATAGAATCATCAGTACTTTTACTTTTTCATACATCTTAAGCACACACTCATACTTAAGATAAATTCATAAGGAATAAATATGTGATTCTAAACCAACTATTTCCAAATACTTTGAGTGCTAAAGCACACACAAACAAATTGTGTCTGAACTCTGAACCTACTATTTCCAACTACTTTGAGTAGCAAGCAACCTTATCAGAAAGATATAAAAAAAAAACAATTTTGAATAGTCAATGTCAGCTCCTCATCGTCTACAGCTCATCTTCTACATGCATGAAAGGTACAAACTACCGGTGTTATAAAATTACTCAGAAAGACCGACCGAGCTTTGAAATATGGTGGCTTTACTTCAGAAAGATGGAGTCTGTATAAGATAAAGCCTTCTTATTTGCGGCTTATATAAAGCTGATTCAGAAGTTCTGCTGATCAGACAGAAAATGTGGTTCTCAAAGCTGCAGAATATAATATCGACAGTTTATTCAAAGCTGCAGAAGTATAAAAAATAAATTTTAATATTTGATATCATTTAATACTTGAGAGACATAAGCTTAAGATGATAGAAAAAAAAATGTATTAAACAACTTTTTCTCGAACTCATTTTTGTCTAACCACAATTATTCTGATAAGTAAAATGTACAACAGCAATATCAAGCCTTGATCCCACATATGAAACTTTAATTACTCTAAGAAATAGTATCCAGTCTATGTGGCGATGCCAAGTCTACAAATGAAATTACTCTCATTTTACTTAGGCCTCCAACTATATCAAATTTTATGTTTTCAGTACCCCCTCCACAATCTCAGCTCTTTTTTAAAACAATTAAATGCATATAATGCGGCAATAAGTATGATTTTGAGTTATAAATCTCAATTATTATCAATTTAATATTATTTTTAGATGCATTAATTGTGTTGAACACTACCAAATATATAAAGATGATTGATTTAACGCAGTTGTGATCGCCCCACACTTCTCTCTACCTTTATTTAAACCTTCTCTATCATTACTTTTTAGGAGAAATTAGGATGTTCTTTTGAGGTTAACATAGAATTTTGTTCTGCATTATTATATATATCTCCCTTTTTTTTGCAGGGAGAAATTGTGGTGTCAGTACATCCGTACCCTTAATAACTCGTCTCTGCCGCAGCCTTGGAGAACTTGTACTTTTTTTCTTGTCCGTTCTTGCAAAAGAGGTTTTACAACCTGCCAAGCAGCGAATAGATATATATTTTCAACAGAGGGATGCCAAAGTTGACTATTTCCCAGCTTAACTAACGATAATCCCAATTGAACGCGCGTTCATTACCTTCCAGCACGATGAAAAGATATATGGAGCGTTCACAATGTAATAGATCTCCATCTTCTCTGGGTAGTTGAGATCGTCAACCGAAGATATAATTGTCAGCAACTACATTACAATCAAAAGATGAAAAAAAGTTAAGGCCTGCAATAAAAGGTTCAGGCTAAAATGAACAATACCTTCCATAATATGACTCAGCGGTTGAGCTCTTGAGTTTGAAATCTTGACAGAATAAGAGTTCAAATCTTAACAGCCACATATTTATTTTATAACTCAACTTCTTCAAGAAAAAAAAAAGGAATGCGTGACCTGGGGTAATTATAATTGGTATATGGTCTATGTCCTCTCATACATCATCTATGGGAAATTCAATCCAAACGGGTGAAGAGTGATCGTATGAGAATTTTCCAAAGCAAAAGGCTCGGGCAAGATGCCAGGCTTATAATAGAAAGAGTGGCACGAATAGACCAAATCCATACCGGATTGTCGAGAAAAGATACTGAGCTATATAAAGAGCAACTTGGATATAGACATATTTTGGGATAATGGTTAATTTAAGCAAGATTGTAGTGGAGTATATGAGTGATTATCTATGAAATTATCATTTAAGGATAAAATCGTGAGATTGGATTAAATAAGAAATGTACACGACTAAAATGGACAATAACTTATTCAGTATGGCGTGAAGCGTTCCATTTAACATGAAATTTCATATGAATTACAGACAATAAGAGAAATGCTTAGGTGTAATTTCAGCACATGCCCAAGCTTGCACCTCGTTTACTACTTTAGGTGAAATTGGCACACACCAACAGAATAGTTCCTCAAATATTTTGGTTTGGTAGTCCCTCTACTCTATTCACTTTGAGCGCAATTTAGTCTCATAAAGTGAAGATTAATAGATTGAATTATTCTCAAGTGAATAGTTGACGATGTGCAGGACGACAACACACTGAAATTAAAAAAAACACAGAATATAATATTGTAAAATACTCACAGTTTGGGATGTAATTCTTCAAAATGTCAAAATGGCTGATGAAGAAATAATTGTTCTTGATGGAAGTTGAGAATTATCAATAGATCTTGCTGGGATTTGCAAGGAGGGGAGGCTTGGAAGTCTAAAACGGTGAGTTGATGAATTTTCCCCTCCACTGCTCTCTGCTCGGTCAAATTCCTGCAAACTCAAACTTTTAGTTTCTGCAAATCCAAATTTATAGCCAAGAAAATCACACTGGCTAAAGTCATTTTCCAAATCCCAGTTACAAAGGCCATGAACTTCCCATGTGCAAAACAAAATTAATTAATGGAACAAAGAGCTAGCACTTAATAAGACTTTCATCTCAATACCAAACTCCTATGCATATTAAAATAATGATATAAATGGATAAAAACATGAAGAAACGATAGATGTTATAATATTATTATAAGAGATTTTGAGCCATGAGCACACTCAAAAGACCAGAAAGAACAAATTATCACATGAAGAAAAAAAGGTAAATTACAATCATATAGCAATCTCCCCATACGCATCTACTAATAACAATTAAATTTATGCTTCCTAGCGTTATGCGTTCATGCACCTGACACAACTCTTAAATGAACTCACGAAGGCAAATGTCTCAAATGATAAATTTAAATAATGTGATATATTTTATTTTATATGATAAATTTTAAAAATAAAATAAATATGTGATTATTATGATTTGATCATAAGATTTAATATAACAAAAAGACTGAAGACAGTAATATATGACTGATTTTGCCTTCTTGATTTATGAATGGTTTGAGCTCTTAAGAATACAGATAATTAAGAAAAATAAGATTAGAAGATATTAATATATATGATAACTGGGTGACAAATGGTGGACAACACATCAACATAGCACAAATATACTTTGATGGATGGTGGGATGGCATGATATGCCCTTAGCAGGATAATGGATGATGTATGGCTGATCACGATCTGATATGCTCCCCGCATGCCATTAACAATATTGCATGAGTAAATAAATAATGATAAAAATACAATGCGCATTTTTGTTTTTCTCTCCAAGTGCGAACCTACAACCATCCATTCATACATCCATTCATACATGTAGTTGTATCATACTCATACTACTGTCCATTAATAAATATTTTTATATTAATTATTATTATTAAAATTATTATTTGATTCAATTTTCATGTTATTAAAATAAGTGCCTCCAGGATTAAGATGGCAGCTTTTGGATTAAAACAAATTTCATTTGAAAATTATGAAAAATAAAATAAAATAAAATAATACTATCAGTTAGCACTTCCTGATGAGGAAGTGCTAAGGCAATGGTGAAAAATCACCAAATTTCTCATTTAAAGTTAAGAAATTGCATACTATCTGTAGAGAAAAAATATATTATCATGAATGAGAACTTTATAAATATGTTTTTAATAAAGAATAAGTATGAAAACTACATACCTTAGCAAATTTAGTTAATGATAGAGAGAACAAATTAGTTTATTGCTAGCTATCAAAAGCCTGAAAAAGAATTACAAATATATGTAGTCAGCAAACTTAAAAAAAAATTATATATCTAAATATGTAAAAAATTAATTTAATAAAATGCTTTAAAAATTTATTTTACTTACAACAGGAGTTATGTTATTGAATATTTCTTCGTACACATATTTTTTGTATACTTTATTGGGTGACCAAATTTATCAAGACATAATATTCTCAATCCATTTCGATTTGTCACTCGAGAAAATGCAACATAAAGTTGACCATGCGTAAAAACTGGTTTGGCAAAAATATTCCAACAGTACTCAGTGTCTGACCTTGGCTTTTATTTATTGTTATAGCAATGCAACCTTGACTGGAAATTGACGACGATATAACTGAAATGGAAAATCATGGTTCTGCGACGTCATTGAAATTCTAGGTATAATAACTGTCTGACCAATATTTGTTCCTGTTAGAATTTTTTTCTTGAAGAACCTTGATCCCAATCTTTTCAATGATGAGACGTGTACCATTACATAAACCTATTGCTTGATTCAAATTACGCAATAAGATTACAGGGACCCCAACTTTCAATTGAATGCAATGATCTGCTAAACCGCTAAACTTAATGCTATGTATTAGCTCGTGATTGTACCCGAAAGCTTCAGTTGTTATTCCATCTTCGTATGAAATATGGTCGGCACTATAAAGATTTATTAATTTTCCTGGTAACTATCAAGGATCATGTGATTGATTAGGTCAACATCATCATTTGTAGGACCGAGGATACAACGTGATTGCAAATAGGCGTGAGTATAACAAAAATCATTGAGATCTGGATAAACAAACTGTATCAAATATTTGAGAGGGTCATTTACATTAAGAATTAAAAGATCATTAGGTATAATCATCCAATTACTTAATGAAGGATCTTCAAAAACATCTCCACCAATTTTGCCTTCACCAATATTTAGCAGCCAATCAGCAAATTGACGTGTCAGTAATAATTCCAAAGATTCGATATCAACATTTTTATGCAAACGCATGTTTATTCGGAGCTCATATAATTTACAAAATTTCCAAATATAAGATCTTTGTAATCCTGCAGCAACAATATCTTCTGGAGTTCCTTTTCTTATAACTGGGAGAATTTGTCTAAAATCTCCACCGAGGGCCAAAGTCTTTCCATCAAATACTCTATTTTCAGAATTATGTATTTTAAATTTCATTAGATCTCTCAAAGTACGATCGAATGCTTCTTCAAAAGCAAAACGATGCATCATAGATGCTTCATCCCATATTATTAAATCAGCAATCTGTAGTAGCTCTGAAATCTCAGATTGTTGTGAAATAGCACATGTTGATAATTCTGTGAGAGACAAAGTAATTTAAACCTTGAATGTGCTGTACGGCCACCGGGTAATAGCAATGCTGCAATCCCAGATGATGCAACTGTTATAACAATCTTTCTCTCAGATCGCATCTTAGCTATAATTATTTTCCAAAGAAATGTCTTTCCTGTCCCGCCACTGCCATATACAAAGAATAACCCACCTTTGTTTGAGATGCATGATTCAATGATAGTTTCATAAATATAGCGTTGTTCTGAATTCAATTGTTGATGGTAATTTTGAAATTGGTCATACGATAAATTGGCATCATAATCAAATTCCTCTAAAATAAGCCGATTATGGAAATTCATAGAGCCATGAAGGCTAGGTAAAGGCATTGAGTCAAAATTACAAAGTGACTTTCCATTGCTATTTAAAATTATTTCAATTTGTTGTAGTGCATAATTTAACTTATCTGAATCAGCAATAGCAGAATTAGCATATAGAGAATGCCTATGAATGAAAAATCTATATCTTCAACAAATTTGTCAGAGTGTTTATGCCATAATTCAACAGGATTGTTAACCTCGCAATACATAAGAATAGTTGCAAACATATTTCTTAATTGAGTAGCAGTTGCCCATGTTGATGCCTCAATTAAAGCATCATCCCATTCGGTATCCTCACCAATTAGCCCCAGCGCGGAACACGTTGCTCGGAAAGTTGAGTGTATAACACCATTGACCCTGTTTTAAATCATCAAAACATTGAGCACCTTTAACAATATGTAAAAGCATGCGGAGATAAAATATCTCACCAAAACCAGGATGTGCGTGATACAGACGGCCTATTTTTCATTTAGACTTCCTACGTAACCATTCTTTTGATGCATTATTCCAAACCCAATATAATGGAAACTCAACATAAGTGAAATTATGAGCATCTTGATACTTTTGATTAGCAGCAAACCATTGTAGAAGTTTTTTTTCTCAATGTTAGGTCTAGAGATAATATCTTGCAATATATTATTATCATTAAATATAACAATCTGTTCATCCTCAAGATGGTACGGCAAACGTTCAATAGACGGATATTGAGCATGGAGTTTAAATGCAAATATTCCCAGCACGCTTCTATTGGCGAGATATATCGATAATCAAGATATTGTTTAATCTCATCATAATTTCTATTATTTGAAGGGAAGTTGCCACCATTTCCGGCATTTGAATTTTGCAATAAAATTGTCATTCTGTCAGGGCCCTTGTTAACATATTTATAATGATACTTGATAACTTTGGATCTTGCCACAATTTCAACATTTATATGAGCTTCATATCTTAACAAAAGATCACGATTATACGGAACCACCCAACGATTATCTATATTTTGTCCATTTTTTAAAGCTGTTATCCCATTATCCCTTCTTCTGTATGTAACAAAATCATTTTGATCATATGTTGTTGAAGAAACAAACTGTTTAGGATACTTTTTTGTACATTTGCCATCCACAATGCAGGGAGAGTTAGAGTTTATATAGCAAGGACCATGAATCATATAAGTAAGAACTAATTCATGTAAGTATGATTCTGATGTCTTGTCTGGCAACTCAGCCATAATTAAGAAATTAATCTCTTCTGTTGTCTTACATTTATACTCTTTTGCAATAGTTATCAAAAGATGTATATGCGGGAGACCTCATTTTTGAAATTCTACAACATGCAAATCTGCAAGAAAAAAATTATATTAAATATTAATTAAAATTTATATGCAAATCATCACATATTTGAGAATTTAAAAGTTAGTACCAGCAATAACTTTTCCAAATATTTGTTGCACATCTTTCAAGAACTGCTTCTTTTTAATATTAAATATTCTAGCTACAATATCAGGTCGATCCTCAACCTTTTGGCCAGGAATTTGAAGTAAAGCATCTTGAATTTCACTCCAATTGGGATTGCAAGTGAAAGTAATGAAAAGATCCGGTGGGCCCATATACCGAAAAATAGCTATTGCATCCTGATAATTTTGAAACATATGACGTGGACCACCATAAAATGAAGAAGGGAGACATATCTCCTTCCAATATTCGCTGCATCATTTTCACCAGAATCAATTGCATCTTTTAGACCTTGGTATAACTCAGTACAAATTTTGGCTGATTTTTTTTTATGAATCGCAATCTATTTTCTTGTATTGCTGCAAATGAGTCTATGATATATTGTTGGAACAGACGACCTGCAGACAGTAAAGTGTTTCCATATCCTGGTCAAAATTGAATACGAAAACAATAAAATTCTCTCATCGTCACACACTTTGCTTGATATCTATTTCCGATCAATGAATTATATTTGATATTTGTTGTCCATCCATCTTCACCATAAGGAAATAACAATGGATATTGAAGAGGCATATAACATGGTTCTATTTCAGAAATACGCTGCAAAGGACCACATTTAGGATATAAAATTATATCACGACGCCTGCTTTCATGCGAATCATCTCCAATCAACAATGCTGCAACCTCATTAGATGTTGGTCTAATATATTGTCTTCCTTTTCTTGAATGAATAATTTTTATTTTTAGGTCAACATTTTCATTATTTCTTAAGAAATCACGTGCGACCTAAAAATACTAACGTATGGGTTAATCTCATCAAGCATGCTCTTAATCATCTCTATTATATCCATATGTAAATGTGTGATATTACCTTGAAAGCATTGTAATCTGTTCTCATTCTCATGATTTGTATCATATATGTACATCTGAGCAAATCTAGATTTTTCTCCATAATTCGGAAGGAGTGAGCCTATCCTATGATAGTTTAACCATTTATACAAAACAGAATGGACCATGCCCATCAGTGACAGTATGATCAATCTTACCACCCATAGATGTGAAAGCAAACATTGAATTATAAATTCTTATGTTATCTCTGAACTTGGAAGATGGCGTATCAAAGTGACCAAGCAACAATCTTTCGAGAACCATTGGGCATGGTGGTGATGATGGTAATGCAATCAATCCTTCACAGCAACATAATTTGAATGTGGGATTAAATATAGATCCGCTGCTTTTTTCTTCGCACCACATCTCAGCACCACAAAATCGACGCTGAACTCTGGGCCCTTTAATTTTGAAAATTTTGCTAAAAATAGTTGCACATTTTGATCCGCCATTATGGAATGCAAAATTAGGCAAGTATTTATTTCAACTACATTCTCCAACTTCAATAGTACCAAGCGTCGCATTTGATCTGATATTTCCAAATGCAAAATTAGATATGTCATGTTGACGACTACATTCTCCAGCTTCTAAAACCCACGCAACATATATATTTGGGATAACATATTCCATAACTGTTTTACAAATAGTGACATTTGATTCATCATTATGAAATGCAAAATTAGGCAGATATTTATTTCGACTACATTCTCCAACTTCAATAGTACTAAGGGTCGCATTTGATCTGATATTTCCAAATGGAAAATAAGATATGCCTTGTTGATGACTACATTCTCCAACTTCTAAAACTCGTGCAACACATGTAGTTGGGATTACATCTTCCATAACTGTTTTACCCTTACATGCTACACAATTAATATTAGAGCAATAAGCACAAATTATATTAGGAGTTGAATAACGAACTTCATCAGCATCACGTTGAATGATATGCTTCATAGAGACTAACATTAGATTCTTTAGATCATAAAGTAATGATCTATCTATCATTATTGTTTTTTTTCTCTTTAACTGTAAATAAGATATCTATTCAGTCGTGAACACTTTTGTATATTCTTTCTTATATGTAATCGACTGCAGTCCATTGTTCCTTCTATGAAGTAGCAATTTTCTATTAACGCGTGCTATCAAATGAAATATATTATAAGCGTTAAAATATGTAAGTGATTCTGCACTCATTATGCCGTTGAATATGAACCTGTTTAATATACAAAATAAATATATTCAAATACTGTAGCAAATAATTATGATAAAAATCAAAGTTAAAGTAATGCAGAAAAAATAATGCACTTTAATCATATAAATAAATAAGAGAAAGTCTTTCACACATAAAACAAAATATTTGTGGCTTTGAAAATAGATTTATAATTTTTAATTTGATAAAGAAAACAAATAAAGAAACAAATGTCTTATGAGAGAATGGGCATCTACCCGATCCAATACCTCTCATATGCGTCACTCGGTTGAACATAGGCAGCTAGAGTTTACTGTGGTGGTCGAATTCTGTCTCTATAGTTATTTCCAAGGAGAGTTTAAGGTGATTACACTTTCATTGTATTAAGAATTTAAAGAATTCAAGCATTATAGAGAAATCTTTAAATTAATAATGTTCTTCAAGATGAATTTAAGAGGTCGCAAATTTAAGATACCTAATATCTATTTTAAGTTAGGATTATATATAAAAGTCTTAAATTAGTAAGAAGAATCTTACTGTTAATTGTTAAATTTGGATCAGAATAAAAACAATACTCATAATTATGCAAATTATAAGGGAATTAAGTTAATGAATCATACATAAGAGAGAGTGACTGGACATTGATTATAAAGATATGATCTACCTGACATAAAATTATATCATGAAATTCAAGTACCTCATTATAATTTGCTTACCATCAATCTATCCAAAAGTTCCATAGTTTAGATAATTAATTTAACTCCTCCATAATCCGAGTAGTCCTGCATATCACAGTTGATTCAACAAATATGTAGTATACTTCTCAACTCATCTTACGTCTTTACAAATTTTATATTTATCAACTTGGTGAGCTAGCAAACTACTTTCCAACCCAAATATATCCACACATCAATAAGAGAATCATTTGATATTAAAAAATTTCTAATTTTCAATTCTATAAAGCATTTCAAACCACAAGTTCCCTCACCAAACAAATGAAGAAGTAATTGTTATTGTCTTTAAAGCATAAAACTAACTCATATTAATCACATTATTATACCATTCATTAAATGTCCTCACCTATGAAAATATTTTAAATCTATATCATACATTTTGCTAGATCCAAATCTTTATTTTCTTCTCTTATATTAGTGTATATACGTGTGTTTGCTTAAATAATTAATTAATGCTGCAAGCAATCAAACAAAATTACTAATAGCTTTTTTTTAATTATGGCAAGCTAATTTATATCTATCATCAATTCTCACAATTCTAACATTAAAGTGCTCATATAGTAAATCAAATATGATAAATTATATCTATCAATTCTCATTGATCTAAGATAAACTATAAGTGAGCTAAGATAAACTATTTTAAGAAAAAAACTATATAATAAGTGAGCTAAGATTAACAATTTTAAGAAAAAAACTATATATTTGATAAACTTTTGTATGTTATTTCCTAGTGTCCTATCAATTAGCCATACTCAACCAAAAATGTCAACAAATCTTTGTCCTAATGAGCTGCATACCGCATTACAGTTTTTCTAAGAAACTGACCAAAGCCATTAGGACAAATTTAAGTGTTTATTAAATCCTTGAGAAAATTTCATTTACAATGGCTTTGAACATCTTTACTCAAATGCATTTTCAGCCCAATGAGTATGTATATGTGAGTATTAAACAGGTTCATGCGCACACTCTAAAATCTGGTTATGATAATATCTCTATCTCTCATTTGGAAGTTAGAGATAAAATAATGAAATGGCCTCAATGTCTCGATAATACCGCATAACATAGCATTGCATTGGTGAACCAAACAACCTTTAGCATAAGTGAAATTTAGTAAAAAGAATACGATTCTGACAAAAAAAATGCATAAACTCCCGATAGTTTTTAGCAACACTAATTTACAATTTCATATTTCCTTAAATCGTTTCCATAAGGGGAAATTGTCTAGGAGTGAGATGCCTTACATTTGAGAAGTCAATTTGGTACTCGAGCGGAACTATGTCAAGCACTCGACTCCGGTCACATTTTGCAACTATAGGAGCCCTGTTTCAAAGTATGCATATGTAAATATATATATATATATATATATACATATATATATATATATAGAATTCTGCTACACAAACTAATAAAATTGACTTTTACATGCAAGATTTTCAAATGTTGCACCCATCATTTCAGTTGTCAATCAATGCTTTTTTGCTTTTGTCAAATATACAGAAAAAAAATCACTTCGGTGCAAAAGAATAAACTTTACAATCATAGAATCTTGGTTCAACTTTAACAAAAGCATATCAGTAACTTGAGTGCAGGATACATATTGTAAGGATTCGAGTGCTATATACCAAAAGGAAGCAAGATTTCAGATTTCCTTAAATCGTTTCCATAAGGGGAAAAGAATTAGAGCAAACAGTCTTGTACACAAAACCCTATAAATCAAGTTCGCAAATAAAATGATAAAATATTTTGAGTCCGAAGAAGGAAAAAGCTCACTGGCGAGGGAAAAGGATCGCGGAAGATGCAGCCATGACGATGAACTGCGGAGATTTGAAAAATGCCCAAAAATTTGAGTATGAAAAATATTAAGGATATATATATACTAACCTTCCTCGATGAAAACTGAAAGCCCATAATCAGTGGCCTTGAGCATAGCCCCCTCACCGCTGGTTGCAAGCAAGAAGTTCTCGGGGCAGATACTCGAAGCCGCTCACTCTGAGTAATGCTCTCCGCCAGCGCACAGCCGGAAAACCCCAAATCAGTGGCTCAGCAACTTCGTCTTCTCCTATCTTCGTTTAGGGCAGACGAAGGGTGTCGGGAGAGAGTAAAGTAAGAAGGCGAAGGAGTTTTAAGAGAGGAAAGCGAAGGAGTTTTAAGAGAGGAAGGCGAAGAATCTTATTAGCATTTTTTTTGTTTTTTTTAAGCGACTTGTTCCCTTTTTTTCTCAGGCTTCGGTAAGTTAACCGAACTCATAGCGCCTTTTTCTTTTTTCTCTTATACGTATATATATACTAATAGATATATTTACACCCCTCATAAACCAACATAGTCTATATATTTATATCAGCGAATGGTGTTGAAGCTCTATGGTTGTATGTATGTGTACCTATATATTGATATATCAATGTACAATATATATATATAGACTGTGTAACTTATAGAATATTTGTATAGATAAATAGGTTATTCATATATCTACACACTTATACATCTTCATACACCTATAGGTTTGTGTGTATATAGGTGTATGCATAATATATTCACATATATAATATTTGTAAGCATATGTGCATATATATATATTGACACATATATCATTCCTACCGTGTATATATAGACTATGTGGGTGTATGTGGTTGTATGAATTGTATGTGCGAGTATACCCACTCCATTACATATACACATATACGCCCACATAGTCGATATATACACCCATAGAGTCAGTCTATATTTTATAAATGGGTGTATATGTAAGTGTGCGTGTATGTATGTGTGTTTGTGTTTGAATGATGTTGCAACCTAGTGATTATATTTGTGTTTACGTATCTACTGATATATCAATGTACTTATATATATAGACGCGTATAAATAAACTGTGACTGTATCTCATATACACCTACAGAGTATATATTATATAATATTATATTATATAATATATAATTATAGCTATTGTGCATGTGCGGGCAAAATATTGATATTTGTGTGTATGTATATATATATATATACATGCACACTTTATATATAACTTATTGCATATTCTCATAGAGTATGTACATAAAATTTAAATATATATATATTTTGCACACACCATTTTATACTATATAACCTATATGTATTGTGTGTGTGTTTGTATAAAAATTTATCAATAAATACACACCTACACACAATATATTTTATATTTTACATAAAGTCTATGCTTGTATGTTTTATATATTATATAATATTTAGACTGTGTAACTTATATAAAATTTCTATAGATAAATAGGTTATTCATATATCTACACACTTATACATCTTCATACACCTATAGATTTGTGAGTATATAGGTGTATGCATAATATATCCACATATATAAATATTTGAAAGCATATGTGCATATATATATTGACACATATATCGTTCCTACCGTGTATATATAGACTATGTGGGTGTATGTGGTTATATGAATTGTACGTGCGAGTATATACCCACTCCATTACATACATACACATATACACCAACATAGTCGATATATACACCCATAGAGTCAATCTATATATTATAAATGGGTGTATATGTAAGTATGCGTGTATGTATGTGTGTTTGTGTTTGAATAATGTTGCAACTAGTGATTATATTTATGTTTACGTATCTACTGATATATCAATGTACTTAATATATAGACCGCGTAACTATAAATAAACTGTGAGTGTATCTCATATACACCTACATAGTATATATATATATTATATATATATATATATATATATATAATTATATAGCTATTGTGCATGTGGGCAAAATATTGATATTTGTGTGTATGTATATATATATATATTATACATGCACACTTTTATATATAACTTATTGCTATATTCTCATAGAGTATGTACATAAACAATTTAAATATATATTATATATATATATTATATATATATATATTATTTGCACACACCATTCTAAACTATATAGCCTATATGTATTGAGTGTGTGTGGGCAAGTATTTATTTCGTTTCGACTACATTCTCCAACTTCAATAGTACCAAGCGTCGCATTTGATCTGATATTTCCAAATGCAAAATTAGATATGTCATGTTGACGACTACATTCTCCAGCTTCTAAAACCCGCGCAACATATATATTTGGGATAACATATTCCATAACTGTTTTACCAATAGTGACATTTGATTCATCATTTTGAAATGCAAAATTTGGCAGATATTTATTTCGACTACATTCTCTAACTTCATTAGTACTAAGGGTCACATTTGATCTGATATTCCAAATGGAAAATAAGATATGCCTTGTTGACGACTACATTCTCCAACTTCTAAAACTCGTGCAACACATGTATGCAACACATGTAGTTGGGATTACATCTTCCATAACTGTTTTACCCTTACATGCTACACAATTAATATTAGAGCAATAAGCACAAATTATATTAGGAGTTGAATTACAAACTTCATCAGCATCACGTTGAATGATATGCTTCATGGAGACTAACATTAATTTCTTTAGATCATAAAGTAATGATCTATCTATCATTATTGTTTTTTTTCTCTTTAACTGTATAATAAGATATCTATTCAGTCGTGAACACTTTTGTATATTCTTTCTAATATATGTAATCGACTGCAGTCCATGTTCCTTCTATGAAGTAGCAATTTTCTATTAACGCATGCTATCAAATGAAATATATTATAAGCGTTAAAATATGTATGTGATTCTGCACTCATAATGCAGTTGAATATGAACCTGTTTAATATACAAAATAAATATATTCAAATACGTAGCAAATAATTATGATAAAAATCAAAGTTAAAGTAATGCAGAAAAAATAATGCACTTTAATCATATAAAGATAAATATGAGAAAATTTTTCACACATAAAACAAATAATATTTGTGGCTTTGAAAATAGATTTATAATTTTTAATTTGATAAAGAAAACAAATGTCTTATGAGAGAATGGGCATCTACCCGATCCAATACTCTCATATGCGTCACTCGGTTGAACATAGGCAGCTAGAGTTTACTGTGGTGGTCGAATTCTGTCTCTATAGTTATTTCCAAGGAGAGTTTAAGGTGATTACACTTTCATTGTATTAAGAATTTAAAGAATTCAAGCATTATAGAGAAATCTTTAAATTAATAATGTTCTTCAAGATGTATTTAAGAGGTCGCAAATTTAAGATACCTAATATCTATTTTAAGTTAGGATTATATATAAAAGACTTAAATTAGTAAGAAGAATCTTACTGTTAATGGTTAAATTTGGA
>JACERR010000077.1:22500-102500 GCA_016760335.1 Gastrodia elata
GAACAGGAACGAGTGGAGCAGCAAACAGACAATTTAAAACAAACCTCCACACAGAGAGAATAACACCAAAAACACCACCTTTCAGAACTAAACCAGTAGATAGAACTCAACCAAAACAAACCTGAGAGCCTCAAAAGGAACCAACAACCCAAAACCAGACAACCGACAGAAACAGAACCATTAAGCAAACCTTTTACGTAGTACCACTGGGCAGAACAAGAGAGACTTAAATTATCCCGCAAATAAAAATAACACACTAAGGCACACCCAGCCGGCTGAAAAAGACAGTACCAAACAAAGAATAAAACCAGTAAGTTCTGATTTAAATTCGAGCATAACCAACCATTCAGAATACTTGCTTCACAATAGTACCAATAAGAGCAGAGCTGAAACAGCCAAATTAAAGGATCACCAGCCACATTTGGAACATAGCAGCAGTAAATAGCATCATAGACAAGCAAGAAAAAAACATACCCCAGCACAAACCCCACACCACCAGCCGCTCGGAGGTACAGCATTGGTTTGGCAACAAAGTAGCCCCAAAACAGAGACCAGATTTGTTACCAGAAACCAATCCTTCCTCCTAGCGTCACTCGAGTTTAAAAAGAGCTTTGGTGTAACGAACATTGATACCTTTCCAGCTGAAATTTTTTTTTGTTTATTTTAATAACAGAATTAACTTTTTCAATAATCATCTTTGTGGTATCTTCAGCATTACAGTTTGAACTATTGTATTTAGCTTGGTTTCTCGCTCGCCAAATGAACCAAAGGGTGAAAGCGTCCGACAGCTTACCAATGTGGATCTTACTTTTTTTTGTTTTAGGCCAACGGGAGAATCATTTCAATATTTCCAACGTACCCAGCCGGGGATAAAGCCAGATTAACCCAAGTATTTTAGCTAAATTGGCATTCAAAGAACACGTGGTTTAGAGATTCCGACTCATTGCAAAACTGACACTTTGAGGCCAAGGCAAAACCCATTCTTTGCGATATTGAATCAACATTTATGAATCTAAAAATAAACCTCCAAAGGAATCAACTGATAATATTTGGAATACAGTTGTGCCAAATCCACACAGGCAAGTTTGAGTCTTCGTGCTTTCTGCAAACATTCCAAATATAAAGGCTAATTTCGTTGTTGAGGCACAAGGCAGAGCTGGCAATGCTTGCCAATTGAATATTGGGTTTAGAGGCAAGAAAGCTGTTAATCATAGTTGGTGAACATAACTCATGGAGCAGGGATAAATTCCAACTTCCCTGAGAAAAGAGGTCAGCCACCTTTGTTTTAGGGTGAATAATGGAGAATGAGAGTTACAAAGAGCAGAGAAAGAATGCCAACAGTCAAACCAGAAAGAGGTTGAGGAATCAAGAACCTCCGAAAAAATTGACTCTTCCACTGTATCACTTAAGGAGTGCATTCTTCTCCAAATATGAGAGTCGGTTAGTTTGTTTCTCACAATCGCCGGGTGAGAGGTACCACAGTATTTCGCATTCAAGAGATTAAACCAAATAGAGGAGGAGGTTCTGAACCTCCACCACAATTTAAGTGACAGGGCCTTGTGGAGATCCTCAAGTTTGAGAATTCCCAAACCCCCTTCGACGAAAGGTTTAGTAACTTTAGACCAATCACACCAAATAGTTTTGCTTCCTCTAGGGTGGACCCATAAGAATTTATTGAAGATTATGGAAATTTTCTTAAACACAAGGGAAGTAGGAGAGCAAACTTCTAGCCAATATAGAGGGATCGCATTAAGCACGTGTTTAATTAAAAACTCTACCCTACCCTTGAGAAAGATATTTATTTTCCCAACCTTGGAGTTTTTTGCATATTTTTTCAATGAGATTTTTGTAGATCGCATGTTTGTCATGCCCAATTAAAATAGGAATCCCAAGATAAGTGAAAGGAAATTTGCCTTTCTTAAATTTAAAAATAGAATCAATCAAAGTGCTGGCTCTAAGGGGAATTTTGGGATGAACATAAAAATTGGACTTTAAATTGTTAATTTTGAGCCCAAATTCAACTTCGAGTATAGAAAGTAAATCCGAAAGCTTTTTAAGAGCATAAGAACTGCAATTTGAAAAAATAATCAAGTCATCCGCATAAGCCATGTGAGTGATAGCCAGCTTTCCTCCAAAGTTAAACTTCATTTTTGGAAATTTTGAAAGAGATTGTTGATGTTAAGAGACCACACGTTCATCGCCAAAATGAAAAGGAGGGGCGAAAGGGGGTCCCCTTGTCTTAAACATCTTTCAGAACGGAAGAATCCGGAAGGACAGCCATTAACCATAATAGAAAACCAGTTGTGTTGAGTGAGCCTTTTTATTTTGCCAATGAAACTATCGTTAAAGCCATAAGCTTTGAGCCAACAAGAAAGTTCCAGTTTAGTTTATCAAATGCCTTTTCAAGGTCAAGCTTTAAAATGAGATTGTGCCCCCAGCACTTTTTTTCCAAACTGTGGAAGAGTTCCTGGGTAATGAGGAAAGTGTCCTGAATCAGTCTACCAGGCACAAAGGTAGTTTGGTTTAGATCAATTATCTTAGGGAGCAGATTTTGGAGGCGATTAGCAATAATTTGGACAGAATTTTGTTGAAAGTGGAACATAAGCTAATCGGTCTAAAATTATTCCACCAAGAAGCGTTTTCAGATTTTGGGATAAGAGAGATTATGGTGTGCGTAAAAAATTTTGGAATTCTTGCCCCACAGAAGAATTCTTTTAACCCATTACAAACGTCCAGTTTGATAATCTCCCAAAAAATCTTGAAGAATTCACCTGGGAAGCCATCCGGACCGGGGCAAGTGCTGTCCTTAATATTTTTTATAATTTCCCAAATTTCCTCATCACTTGGGATCTGGTTTAACAGAGCATTTAAATCAGCATTAATTTGCGGCCGGGGAAAAGCAATCCACTACTTTGAGGGGCCAAGGTAGGGAGATTGAAGCTATCTTGGAAGAAGATGGTGGCTGAATTTTGGATATCCTGAAGGGAAGAGAAACAAGAACCGTTCGGGTCGCAAATTTTCTCAATATGATTAATGTGACGTCTCTTCTTAACCCAGTTGTGGTAAAAAGCAGTGTTTCTCTCTCTCTCAAGATTCCACCTTATCGAACATTTCTGTTTCCAGAATGACTCAATGTCGTTGTGACTGGAGATTAGTAAAGCTTTGGCTTTATTTACCTCCAACCTATTCTGATCAGAAGGATGGGTTTCAAAGATGGATTCAAGGTTGGTTACAAGCTTTTCCTGTTTGGATAAGTTCGAAAAGATATTCCCAATGGAAGATTTGTTCCAAATACATAAAGCTTTCCTAAGGGCTTTGAATTTTTCAACAAGTCTATACATACCATAGAATTGACAAGGTTTCTGCCCATGGACTTAACAATTTCCTTACAATCCTCTCTTTGGAGCCAAAACATTTGGAAACGGAAAGATTTCGATCTATTGGTTTTGCTAGTCCAAGAGGAAAGAATGATCGGCTTGTGGTCAGAGACCGTAGAATTTAGGGAGGAGTTAAGAAAATTCAAAAAAGTGTTACACCACATATTATTAATTAGAAAGCGGTCCAACCTGGCAAATTTTCTACCAGCATTCTAAGTGAACGGGGCTCCCGAATAATTAAAGTCATCCAGACCGCAATCTAACATAGCCGAATTGAATTCAAAAGTGGAGTTAGAGTGGTCCGTAGCATAACCCTTATACTCCTTGGAATTCATTACGGCGTTGAAATCTCCTCCCACAGCCCAAGGAACAGTGCTAGAGGCACAATTTTTTAGAAAGGACCATAAATGAATTCTTTCCTAACGCATATTATGAGCATGAACAAAAGTGAAAAAAAAATTGTACTCCGCATTAAAGAATTTAATATGAATGACTTTCTCACATTGAGAAATAATTTCAGCACCAAAGGCTTGACCACATAACCCAAATTTTATTAGAACTAGAAGCCACCGCAATAACCAAATTGAGAGCACGGCACGAGGAAGGAAATCTATCCGCAGGCAATTTAGGTTCAAAAATCGCAGCTATATTAATTTTGTTATCATAAATCAGATGTTTTAATCTATTCAAGGAAGAGATATTACCAATACCTCGAATATTCCAACATAGAGTGTTCATTTGGAAACAGAAGAAATACCCTGTGGGGATTTCTGGAAGCTTTTATTAGAATAAGTAATAGCATTAGAAGCAACCTCCGTCATATTTACCGAATCGATATCCGCTAATGAGGATAAAGATTTGTACCTGTTTGCTGTAGAAGTTGTACGATTTCTATCTTTGGAGGTCCTGCAAGAAAAGTTTTTTGCAGGGCTCTTTGGGTGCTGAAAATCACATTGAGTGGAGCAGTCCTGCAAAAAAGAATCAGATTTCATATTCATAGAGGTTAACAGCTCTTCCCCCGTGGTGGTATCCCGGGACCCGGCTTCCAAAGGAGGGACTGGATCAAGCACCAAACGTCTGGCCGAAGCCAGGGCCCGACGGCCAGGCACGGGTAGCCGGAAATCGCCTCAGAATCGCACCCGAGAAAACCTAAAACGAGAGCTCCCATATATATATATATATACATATATATCTAGATATATAAACCCTCATACTGTGTAAATAACTATATGTATATATGAATACCTATGTGTGTGGTGTGTGTGTGTGTTTATATATATATATATATATATATATATATATATATATATATTATTATATATATATATATAAACTCACACACCTGATATAAATATTTTGTGTATATATATATATTTTGTTGTGTATATATAAATATATATGTGTGTGTATACATATATATATATATATATATATATATATATATACATCCTCATACTTTGTTAAAATACTTATATGTATATTTGTATAATTGTGTGCTTTTATATGTATATATATATATATATATATATATATATATATTATATATATAAGAAAAAAATATGTATAACACACGTACAATATATATCTGTGGTGTGTATATGGGTCTATGTATGAGTTGGTTGTATGTATGTGTACCTATATACTTATTTATTAATGTACATAATATATTTAGACTGTGTAACTATATAATATTTGTGTAGTTAAATAGGTTATTCATATATCTACACACACATACATCCTTATACAACTATAGGTTTGTGTTATAAGTATATACATTATATTGCATATATATAATATTTGTAAGCATATGTGCATATATATTGACACATATATCATTCCTACCATGTATATATAGATTATGTGGGTGTATGTGGTTGTATGAATTATGTGTGCGAGTATATACCTACTCCCTTACATATATACACACAACACCCACATAGTCGATATATACACTCATAGAGTCAGTCTATATATTTATATATGGGTGTATGTGTAAGTGTGCGTGTGTGTATGTGTGTTTGTGTGTGAATGATGTTGCAACTTAGTGATTATATTTGTGTTTATGTATATACTGATATATCAACATACTTATATATATAGACTACGTAACTATAAATAAATTTTGAGTGTATACACAGATACACCTACACAGTATCTATATATATACACATAGTTATATAAATATTGTGCATGTGCGGATAAAATATTGATATTTGTGGGTGTATACATATATACAGTCACACTTTATATATAACTTATTGCTATATTCTCATATTGTATGTACATAGACCATTTATATATATATATATATATATATATATATATATATATATATATATATATATATATATATATATATTATTTGCACACAACATTGTATACTATATAAATTATATGTATTGTGTGTGTATGTATAAACATTTTTCAATAAATACACACCTACACACAATGTTTTTATATTTTACATAAAGTCTATACTTCTAGTTTATATATATATATATATATATATATATATAATATGTGTGTGTGTGTGTGTGTGTGTGTCTACGTGTATGTGTGTGTTGTGTGTATGTGGTGTGTGTGCGTGTGTGTGTGCGTATGTGTGTGTGTGTATTGGTGTATGTATGTATGTGTGAGTGTATATATAAATATATGTGTACAAACACACACATAATAATGTAATTATACTCACACACACACTAATTACTTTTCTCATGTATGTGTATATATACTCACACAAACAATATATATACAGAATAATATATATATATATATATATATATATATATATATTTGCAATGCACATAAATTGAATAAATATACACACACACACATAGATATTGTATATGCATAGACAATGTGCACGCAAACACACGTGTGTGGATACATGATGAATCCATAATTATATCTAAAATAAAGGAAAACTCATTCATTTATGACTTTTAAACTGCCCATAAATCAAATTTTATCTATCTTTTTCAGAAGAATGGCATCCAAAGAAGTTCTGAGATATTTTTGCAAAATTCCAAAAATTTTCAAAAAGAAACCGCTGTCGCGCGTTGCAGCGCACTGCAGTTCTGAGATATTTTTTGCAAAATTCCAAAAATTTTCAAAAAGAAACCGCTGTCGCGCGTTGCAGCGCACAGCAGCGGGTGCATTTGCGAACCGCGGGCGCGGTAGCGCTCTGCACGGGTGCATTTGCGAACCGCGGGCGCGGTAGCGCGCTGCAGCGGCTCCAGTTGCGAACCGCGGGCGCGGGAGCGCGCTGCAGCGGATCTAGTTGCGAAACGTGGGCGCGGTAGCGCTCTGCATTGGGACGTTTTGCAAATTGAGCCGCTACCCCTCTCCTATAAATACACCTCCTCTTAACTAGAGGAGGGTTCACAATTTTGCTCAACACACTAAGTAAAGATGAGGAGTGCATAAGGAGAAGTGAGGAGCTCCCCAAGGGTGGCAAGGCAAGCTCTTACTAAGGAATAGAAGAAAGAATGCAGCACATGTAGTTGGGATTACATCTTCCATAACTGTTTTACCCTTACATGCTACACAATTAATATTAGAGCAATAAGCACAAAATATTTGGAGTTGAATAACGAACTTCATCAGCACTTGAATGATATGCTTCATAGAGACTAACATTAGATTCTTTAGATCATAAAGTAATGATCTATCTATCATTACTGTTTTTTTTCTCTTTAACTGTAAATAAGATATCTATTCAGTCGTGAACACTTTTGTATATTCTTTCTAATATATGTAATCGACTGCAGTCCATTGTTCCTTCTATGAAGTAGCAATTTTCTATTAACGCGTGCTATCAAATGAAATATATTATAAGCGTTAAAATATGTAAGTGATTCTGCACTCATTATGCCGTTGAATATGAACCTGTTTAATATACAAAATAAATATATTCAAATACTTTAGCAAATAATTATGATAAAAATCAAAGTTAAAGTAATGCAGAAAAAAATGCACTTTAATCATATAAAGATAAATAAGAGAAAGTCTTTCACACATAAAACAAATAATATTTGTGGCTTTGAAAATAGATTTATAATTTTTAATTTGATAAAGAAAACAAATAAAGAAAACAAATGTCTTATGAGAGAATGGGCATCTACCCGATCCAATACCTCTCATATGCGTCACTCGGTTGAACATAGGCAGCTAGAGTTTACTGTGGTGGTCGAATTCTGTCTCTATAGTTATTTCCAAGGAGAGTTTTAGGTGATTACACTTTCATTGTATTAAGAATTTAAAGAATTCAAGCATTATAGAGAAATCTTTAAATTAATAATGTTCTTCAAGATGAATTTAAGAGGTCGCAAATTTAAGATACCTAATATCTATTTTAAGTTAGGATTATATATAAAAGTCTTAAATTAGTAAGAAGAATCTTACTGTTAATTGTTAAATTTGGATCAGAATAAAAACAATACTCATAATTATGCAAATTATAAGGGAATTAAGTTAATGAATCATACATAAGAGAGAGTGACGGACATTGATTATAAAGATATGATCTACCTGACATAAAATTATATCATGAAATTCAAGTACCTCATTATAATTTGCTTACCATCAATCTATCCAAAAGTTCCATAGTTTAGATAATTAATTTAACTCCTCCATAATCCGAGTAGTCCTGCATATCACAGTTGATTCAACAAATATGTAGTATACTTCTCAACTCATCTTCGTCTTTACAAATTTTATATTTATCAACTTGGTGAGCTAGCAAACTACTTTCCAACCCAAATATATCCACACATCATAAGAGAATCATTTGATATTAAAAAATTTCTAATTTTCAATTTCTATAAAGCATTTCAAACCACAAGTTCCCTCACCAAACAAATGAAGAAGTAATTGTTATTGTCTTAAAGCATAAAACTAACTCATATTAATCACATTATTATACCATTCATTAAACGTCCTCACCTATGAAAATATTTTAAATCTATATCATACATTTTGCTAGATCCAAATCTTTATTTTCTTCTCTATATTAGTTAGTATATACGTGTGTTTGCTTTAAATAATATAATTAATGCTGCAAGCAATCAAACAAAATTACTAATAGCTTTTTTTTAATTATGGCAAGCTAATTTATATATCTATCAATTCTCACAATTCTAACATTAAAGTGCTCATATAGTAAATCAAATATGATAAATTATATCTATCAATTCTCATTGATCTAAGATAAACTATAAGTGAGCTAATAAACTATTTTAAGAAAAAAACTATATAATAAGTGAGCTAAGATTAACAATTTTAAGAAAAAAACTATATATTTTGATAAACTTTTGTATGTTATTTCCTAGTGTCCTATCAATTAGCCATACTCAACCAAAAATGTCAACAATCTTTGTCCTAATGAGCTGCATACCGCATTACAGTTTTTCTAAGAAACTGACCAAAGCCATTAGGACAAATTTAAGTGTTTATTAAATCCTTGAGAAAATTTCATTACAATGGCTTTGAACATCTTTACTCAAATGCATTTTCAGCCCAATGAGTATGTATATGTGAGTATTAAACAGGTTCATGCGCACACTCTAAAATCTGGTTATGATAATATCTCTATCTCTCATTTGGAAGTTAGAGATAAAATAATGAAATGGCCTCAATGTCTCGATAATACCGCATAACATAGCATTGCATTGGTGAACCAAACAACCTTAGCATAAGTGAAATTTAGTAAAAAGAATACGATTCTGACAAAAAAAAATGCATAAACTCCCGATAGTTTTTAGCAACACTAATTTCCAAGATTTCATATTTCCTTAAATCGTTTCCATAAGGGGAAATTGTCTAGGAGTGAGATGCCTTACATTTGAGAAGTCAATTTGGTACTCGAGCGGAACTATGTCAAGCACTCGACTCCGTCACATTTGCAACTATAGGAGCCCTGTTTCAAAGTATGCATATGTAAATATATATATATATATATATATATATAACATATATAATATATATATATATATATATACATATATATATATATAATATATATATACATATATATATATATATAGAATTCTACTACACAAACTAATAAAATTGATGTTATATATTTCATTTGCAAATTAAGAATTGATGTGCACCTTTCAATGTGGTCTTCTAATGCCAAGTTTTTCGCCCTTTTATATACATATAATTATACCAATAATACGTGTATTGGGATAAAATGGACTTTTACATGCAGATTTTCAAATGTTGCACCCATCATTTCAGTTGTCAATCAATGCTTTTTGCTTTTGTCAAATATACAGAAAAAAAATAATCACTAATCGGTGCAAAAGAAATAAACTTTACAAATCATAGAATCTTGGTTCAACTTTAACAAAAGCATATCTGTAACTTAGTGCAGGATACATATATTGTAAGGATTCGAGTGCTATATACCAAAAGTGAAGCAAGATTTCAGTATTTCCTTAAATCGTTTCCATAAGGGGAAAAGAATTAGAGCAAAACAGTCTTGTACACAAAAAACCCTATAAATCAAGTTCGCAAATAAAATGATAAAATATTTTGTGTCCGAAGAAGGAAAAAGCTCACTGGCGAGGGAAAGGATCGCGGAAGATGCAGTCCAGTGACGATGAACTGCGGAAGATTTGAAAAATGCCCAAAAAATTTGAGTATGAAAAATATTAAGGATATATATATACTAACCTTCCTCGATGAAAACTGAAAGCCCATAATCAGTGGCCTTGAGCATAGCCCCTCACCCTGGTTGCAAGCAAGAAGTTCTCGGGGCAGATACTCGAAGCCGCTCACTCTGAGTATGCTCTCCGCCAGCGCACAGCCAGAAAACCCCAAATCAGTGGCTCAGCAACTTCGTCTTCTCCTATCTTCGTTTAGGGCAGACGAAGGGTGTCGGGAGAGAGTAAAGTAAGAAGGCGAAGGAGTTTTAAGAGAGGAAAGCGAAGGAGTTTTAAGAGAGGAAGGCGAAGAATCTTATTAGCATTTTTTTTTGTTTTTTTTAAGCGACTTGTTTCCCTTTTTTTTTCTCAGGCTTCGGTAAGTTAACCGAACTCATAGCGCCTTTTTCTTTTTTCTCTTATACGTATATATATATACTAATAGATATATTTATACACCCCTCATAAACCAACATAGTCTATATATATTATATCAGCGAATGGTGTTGAAGCTCTATGGTTGTATGTATGTGTACCTATATATTGATATATCAATGTACATATATATATATATAGACTGTTACTTATAGAATATTTGTATAGATAAATAGGTTATTCATATATCTACACACTTATACATCTTCATACACCTATAGGTTTGTGTGTATATAGGTGTATGCATAATATTCACATATATAATATTTGTAAGCATATGTGCATATATATATTGACCATATATCATTCCTACCGTGTATATATAGACTATGTGGGTGTATGGGTTGTATGAATTGTAGTGCGAGTATATACCCCTCCATTACATATACATATACGCCCACATAGTCGATATATACACCCATAGAGTCAGTCTCTATATATTTATAAATGGGTGTATATGTAAGTGTGCGTGTATGTATGTGTGTTTGTGTTTGAATGATGTTGCAACCTAGTGATTATATTTGTGTTTACGTATCTACTGATATCAATGTACTTATATATATAGACGCGTAACTATAAATAAACTGTGACTGTATCTCATATACACCTACAGAGTAATATATATCTATATATATATATATATATAATTTATAGCTATTGTGCATGTGCGGGCAAAATATTGATATTTGTGTGTATGTATATATATATATATACATGCACACTTTTATATATAACTTATTGCTATATTCTCATAGAGTATGTACATAAACAATTTAAATATATATATTATATATTTGCACACACCATTCTATACTATATAACCTATATGTATTGTGTGTGTGTGTTTGTATAAAAATTTATCAATAAATACACACCTACACACAATATAATTTTATATTTTACATAAAGTCTATGCTTGTATGTTTTATATATTATATAATATTTAGACTGTGTAACTTATATAAAATTTCTATAGATAAATAGGTTATCATATATCTACACACTTATACATCTCATACACCTATAGATTTGTGTGTATATAGGTGTATGCATAATATCCACATATATATAATATTTGAAAGCATATGTGCATATATATATTGACACATATATCGTTCCTACCGTGTATATATAGACTATGTGGGTGTATGTGGTTATATGAATTGTACGTGCGAGTATATACCCACTCCATTACATACATACACATATACACCAACATAGTCGATATATACACCCATAGAGTCAGTCTATATATTTTAAATGGGTGTATATGTAAGTGTGCGTGTATGTATGTGTGTTTGTGTTTGAATAATGTTGCAACCTAGTGATTATATTTATGTTTACGTATCTACTGATATATCAATGTACTTATATATATAGACCGCGTAACTATAAATAAACTGTGAGTGTATCTCATATACACCTACATAGTATATATATAATATATATATATATAATTATAAGCTATTGTGCATGTGTGGGCAAAATATTGATATTTGTGTGTATGTATATATATATATATATATACCATGCACACTTTTATATATAACTTATTGCTATATTCTCATAGAGTATGTACATAAACAATTTAAATATATATATATATATATATATATATATATATATATATATTTGCACACACCATTCTAAACTATATAGCCTATATGTATTGAGTGGTGTGTGTTTGTATAAAAATTTATCAATAAATACACACGCTAAAACTTTCTTATGAAACTCTCTTGTGTGACTTCTTTTCATGTAGCGGCTGGTGATAATCTCATGCGACTTTTTGTTCCAATTTTAATTTTTTTTTCAAATACAATGATGGGATTATGATGCTATTCTAGACCCCAGTTGATAATTTGGTGACTTCCTTCAACCTTTCTCATGAACAGATAATTCAGATACTACTTTGATCTAAATGACTAATGCTTTGTCGGCTCATTAGTCTTATGTGGGTCTTATTGTAGAGTAGCTGAATCATAACCTTTTGTATTTCGTAGTATTTTGTTTTTAAATATTTTCTTCTATCGCCTTTTGATCTTAAACTTCTTCTACTGGTTGATTTGTGTCTTTTGTTTTTACAGTCTGTAAGAGTCTAGCCCTTTTGTCTACACAATTTTTTTTACTGCAGTATACGGAGTCACACGTTCAAAATTTATAGGGAAAATACAAAAAATTGATAAGCTATTATATATACTAGATTATATTGATTCATATTCAGTATCGGACATATAAAATACGTCGAAAATTAGTCAAGATTAATAATTAATCACGTAGTCACAAATCATAAGGCCTTCTTAATAGCATTCACTAAATAGTATTTTTAATTTAATGGTTTGCAACTTATATTGTAATTTAAATATCCATATATTATTTGCAACTATTATGAATTATATTATTTTTAAAATTAAGATATAAATATTGAATTGTGAATTATAAAGTGATTATGGTACAATTCTCTGCTTGTTCAGTTAACTATTTTAGATTTTTTAGATTTTGTTAAATAAATTTTGTTAAATAATATTGATCCATGAGCTTTAAATTTTGAGACCCTATATACTATTATTATAATTTAACATTATTTTTAATTAAAATATCCTTAAATTAGTAATATATTGTTTAATGAGTTATAATTATTTTATATTTGTTTAATGAGTTAAAATATCCTTAATTAGTAATATATTGTTTTAATGAGTTATAATTATTTTATATTGTTTAATGAGTTAAAATATCCTTAAATTAGTAATATATTGTTTAAGTGATATTATAGTACATTTGATGATGAAAAGTTTACTGCAATTAAATCAAACATTTAATCAACTCTTACTAAGCACACATGCACCAAGGTGGAAAAGTCTCGCATTGCTTAAAAGTATCTTGCCCAAATTTGATATGAGGATGCAGATTAATATTATTTGTATAAGATATTTTTTATCTATTGGTAATGCATTTGATAGGCAAACCTTAAAGGAGATCTTTTGTATCTTGCAAGTCACATTTTTCGCCCATTTTATGGAAATTTTGTCTGTAATACTATCATATGTGCTTTTCATATTAAAAAAATATTTAGGGACTCTATTGGATTCATGAGATATTATTGTCACGGTGTATTCTTCTAGCAGATGTGCAAACAACCAATTCATTGTTGTTCGTCTTTCAAGTAATTTGCACATTAATATTATTTGCATAAAGATATTTTTTATCCACTGGATAATGCATTTGATAGGCAAACCTTAATTGGATTTTGGTATATAAGCATGAGAGATTTGATAATGCATTTGATAGGAAAACCTTAAGGTACTAATATATGTATTTTCCTTTCTGTGCCTATTAATGTTGTTACACTGTGGTGCTATAAACGCTATTCCAACATCGTCTTTAAAGTTCTTTCACCCTCAAGGTAATGAAATTTCATAAACTTTCTATGTGTATATGCACAATGTTGATTTTTTGAATGTATCCATATTTCATTTGTTAAATTGCTGTTTTTATTAGTTCCGCTCTATTTTTCTTGCATTGAACTTTACTAGTGAATTTCTTACCCTTTACTAGTGAATTAGGTGAATAATAGAAGTGTTTTAGTCAACGCTGCACCGTGGTGCAACTTATCAGCAATTTATAGGTTTTTAATTGTGAACATGCTCTCTGAAGCATGCTAAATAATAGAAAATTTTTTTTTCATCTGTTGGGACTTTGATATTTTTCATTTCTCTTTGATGTCATTTTATCAAAATATTTGTCTTCTTCATGCATTCAAAATGTCATGTTTTAAAGAGCTAATTTTGGTAACTATTTTTGGCATTGCTTTTCATCTTCTTCTACCATTTGTAGCAACAAGGGAAGGTGCACTGTTGTGGACATGATTTAATTTAATTAATTTTGGAATCTTCTATGGTCAGGTGAGCTCCTTATGCCACTCTTTACGAATCATTATTGTAAATAAACGTAGTATTTGGTTGACAATTGTAATCTTTACTAACTAGTATGCAAGCACCGTTTTATTGTTCAAGTGCAGCACCCATGCCTACCTAGTTTCTTCTTTCTTCTTCTTTTAATTCAATCAACGCTTTTCTTGTTTCATCTCTTCTGTCGAATCAAGTGAATTTCTTTATATCGCTCTCTCAAATTGATACATAAACTTACTCGCGTTAGTCAAATTATATCCACCCCACTTGGAACTATTTTTCATACACCCATATAGTTATTCACAGGTATACAAGTGTGCATCTTTTCATATGTTGCAGCAGTCATTTTCTTTTTACTAGATCATTTTTATTATTGAAAAATGAATATACAAAGTTGAGGTATATTGAATCAAATTAATGCTGGGGCAATGATATAATAAATTTTATATGATTCAGGCTTTAGGCTTGTATTTTTGCAACATTTTTATTTTATTTATAACTAGAAAATTTTGTAGATACTTGTCCTATTTACTTGGTTGTTACTAGTCTTTTAACCTATCAAAAATTGTTTAGATAACCATGTTAATTTGTTATTCTATCGCTATGTACTTTTTGAATAATATTGTAGTATGTTTGATGAAGAATAGTTCATTGCATATAATCACAACATTTAATAAACTCTTACTAGGCACACATGCACAAGGTGGAAAAAGTCTCACATTGCTTAAAGTATTATGCCCATGCCCTGCATTCTCATATCAAATTTGAGTATGCTACAAAATGTTGTCGATTTTTCATGTAGACAATTTATTTTAATGAAAGTTATCATTTTGTTCACAACTTAAATGAGAATATAGTCTAAATAGTTTCTAACAAATTATTTAGTATACCCAATTTATGGAGAGTTTGATAATGTTAATGAGTTTTTGTGTGGGAATTTAAAGTATTTTGGCATATGCTCTTAGAAAGTTGTTTTTTCTTACTTGCATAGTAGCCCATTCTTTTGTTCTTTTATTCAGTTAGGAAACTATGTGCAATTAAGCTTTTGGGATATAATGACAATTCTTTATTGTCATCATGTTTAATTGATTAACTAATTTTTCTTCATAGTTGTACTTTTTACAGGCTTTTATTAATACTTAGTATCATTTCTTTGTCATTTGAACAAATTAGCTCAAGTCAATTAAAATTATTTCTATTGTGAACCATCATTGCTAGTCATTTTCAAGTTTGCAGGAGTCTTTAGATGGTTGATTTCGATCGAGTGGCATGCTATATCTATATATTAATAAAAAAATATTTTAATGGGAGTAATATTCTTTCCTCTAGTATCTCTCATTATCAATCCAAATGGATGATTGAAGTTTTGTAAAGTCATTAAATAATTTTTTTAATTTGTATAATGATTTTTAATCCCATCCATTCATACATTTATTTAGTGAGAGTTGTGTGTAGAGGTATCTATTTCATCTAAGTGATAAAAGCATACCATTCTCCTCCTCACACACACACATAAGTATTTTGTTGTTACTAGTCTTTTAACCTTTCAAATATTTTTATATAATTATGTTAATTTATTGTTCTACAATTGTATTTTTGGAGTGATATTGTAGCACATTTGATGAAGAAGAGCTCAATGCATTTAAGTAAAGATTTTATCATTTTTATTGGGCTCACATCCACAAGGTGGTATAGATCTCGCATTGCTTAAAGTATCATGTACTGCATTCTTATATCAAATTTGTGTAGTGTAACACAGTGTTGTCGAGTTCTTACAAAGGCAGTTTATGTTAATAAAAGTTATCATTTTGCTCACAACCCAAATGGGAAAGTTGTCTAAATGGGTTACTAACGAACTATTCAATTTTTCGCAAAATTGCGTCCCAGATATGAAGTATTATCAACATTTTTTTTTTCTTGACTATTCATTTGTTCTCACTTTAGTTTCAAGAAATGAAAATCTATGGGCTTAAATATATTTTATAATAAATAATTAAGAGACTTAGTTTGATATTTTGAATAGTTGGTAAATTGAATTAGTTAATCCAAATTGGTCAAGAAATTATTTTGGGTAATTTTCTCTTTGGTTTATGGAATTTGGATTTAAATATTTTGGTTAATACAAAAAATTTATATTCCGCAATAGTCATTTATTAAAAATTTGTTGTGGCTTGTTATATTGATTTGTAAACATTGATGTGAAGGACTTGTATGTGCTTGATGTTTAGAATATATTTGGAAATTTACATCTAAATAAATTTTTAGATCTGTAATGGCTTGAAGTTTATGGTGGTATATAGATGGGTAGAGAGTTTGGAATGAACGGTCAAGATAAATTGCAGGGTCTATTTTTATAATGTGTACATCCCCATAAGGGATTTGAATTGAAGTTATCCCAAATGTTATACTTGGTTTTGAAATGGATTATAGGAAGATGGAGAAGAATAGGTAATTTAGTTGTTTTTTTTTTAACTTTAAATTTTATTTTTTATGTTGACTAATTATTATTTGCATTGTTCATTTGTTGTTGTCCTTTTTTCTAATTAATTGTTATTTGTTTTGTTTCCATCATACAACACCTCAATCCATAAAAATCTACTAATGATCAACTGCAAGAGACAACATGATGGCCGGGGTAGCAAAGTTTATATTTCTTACTTGCAACATAGCTATGATGAAGTAGCAAATGCTTGAGATAGGCAAGCTGCCTTCTATTACATTATTACACTTTAATGTTTGGTGTAATATCAGAACATTGATTAGGAAGATTGAGGTAGCTATAGCACGACAAGCCGCTTCTATACCTTTCTTATACTTTAATGTTTGGTGTAATACCAAACATTAATTAGGAAGATTGAGGTAGCTATACAATAATTGATACACAATTCGTTCTAATTGAAATCATTGGGGAGGGAGCTGGAGTATGACGTGCTTATGTGTTATCTATCAACATGTCTTTGTATATTATTTAACATGACTTGTTTAAAATTATGCATGTTTTCTTTTGTAATTGTTCAAATGCTTTTTTTTTTTTTTTTTTTATTGAGCAAGTGAATTTGGTTTGGAGAGGGAGTTGGAGCATTCTACAATGTTGAAAAATTGCCCTTGGCAAACAGAGTTAATCGACAAATCTAAATGTATATGTATGATTAAGATCCCATTTTTTGTACTCCATATGAGACATTGCAACCTCCAATTTGAATTACTTGTTAATTGATGAATTTTATTGAAATAATTTCTCCACAGCTTCAAAGGTTTGTGTGTATATAGGTGTATGTGTGTGTGTATATATATATATATATATATATATTACAGACATATATATCTAATGTTTAAATATATGCTTACATACACCAACAAACACGCATAGACAGATACAAATAATATGCACATATATCTGTGTATATAATTAGGATATATATATATGTTTGTGTGTGTCCTGTGTGTGTTTTATATATTTACAGATGTGAATGTATTATACATTAGATATATAGGCATATTATATATATGCATACACCTATATACCGACAAATCTATATAAGTGTATGAGGAATGTATGTATGTGTATATATACATACACAACATATTTGTGTTATATATATCCACACATCACTACACAATATATACCCAAATATACATATATCGAATACATAATATGTACTTATGAGTATATGTATGTGCGTACTATGTCTTTCTCTCTCTCTCTCTATATATATATATATAGTTACACTGTCTATATTTATATTTCTGCATATACATACACCCATACACACAACAACTGGGTTGCAACATCATTTACTCTTACAAATAAGTATATATAATATGTGGGTGTACGAGAGTGTATTTATATATATAGTTGTTGGGTTTGTATAGACATATAATATATATGAAGTACCTTATATATATACCTACCTATAATAGTCTTACATTTGGTTTTGTGTGTATATATAATATATATGAAGTACCTTATATATATACCTACCTATATAGTCTTACATTTGGGTTTTGTGTGTACATTATATATATATATATATATATATATATATATATATACATAAACATATATACACACAAACAAACCTATATATGTGTATGAGGATGTATGTGTATACATTAGATATATAGAGTGTATTATACATACACACACACACACAGAGATATATATATATATATATGTATATATATATATATATATATATATGTATATATATATATATATGTATGATGATGTATGTGTGTGTATATGAATAACCATTTTATAACACAAATATTAAATAGTTACACAGTCCAAATATATAGAGGAATGTTGATATATCATTATATAGGTACCTACATACAATCACTGGGTTTTAAAACTATTCACTAATATAAATATATATAGACTATGTGAGTGTGAGGGGTGTGTATATATATATATATATATATATAAGTTTATATATCAGTAAAAATTGGACTCTCTAGGAGTAAGTGGATGCATGTATATACTCACACATATACTGATTCACACAAAATACATACACCCATATACACACAAACATAATATGTTATCAATGTACCTATATATAGACTTTGTGAGTGTATATACTAACACAAACAATATATACCCAAACACAATATTATATATATATATATATATATAATATACATAAAGTGTATATAAATAAGATATACACACACATAGTTATTGTATATAATGTTAATAAAGTGTATATATCTATTGTACAATATATTCACATATATAATATATGTAAGCATATATATATATATATATATATATTATATATATATATATTCGGTGTATGTGTGTACAAACACACATATTTCGTATTCCTATCCGTATGTATCTGCATACAACCCTATATTTTACTTTTCATATGTGTGTGGGTGTTACATAGGTAACATTGTGGGTACAAATAATAGTTATTGTGCATATGTAAGCAAATATTATGTCTATCAATATATTTGTAAGCATATGTGCATAATATAGAATATATATCGATCTATCTATAATATTGTGGGGTTGTGTGTGTATCTATATATTATCTATATATATAGTTACATTGATAATATACATATGTTTCTATGTATTTGGGCGTATCTGTGAGTATATATATACACCCACTTACACTTAAAGAGTCTAATTTTCACTATATATATATATATATATATATATTTTTTTTTTTTTTTTTTTTTTTTTGAGAAAAGCCATCTCGGCGGAGATTTTATTCCATCAAAAAAGACAAATACAGGACCGGGACTGGGAGGGTACAAAAAAAAACCTAGATTCTAAAAGCCTAAAGCCAGTCCAAAAAGGAAGGAGATCCAGGGTATATCCTAAAAGATCTCCAGACTCCAAAGAAAAAACAAAAAGACAAATCAAAACCAAAACAACCAATGCCGAGAGAGCCAGCCAACAGCACGCAAAGGGCAGCCCGACTCCAGTAACCAAAGCCAAGCATCCACCGAAACTCAGCAAGGGACCTTATCTGGACAGAGCGCTCAGCCCAGGCAATAGACAAAGAAGAAGAAAGACGAACCTGAACATCGCAGAACATTCCCAGCCAAGCAGACACCGAACCAAGGCCCGCCCAGCAGAGGCGCACATGCCAGAAATTACGTTCAACAGAACAGGAACGAGTGGAGCAGCAAACAGACAATTTAAAACAAACCTCCACACAGAGAGAATAACACCAAAAACACCACCTTTCAGAACTAAACCAGTAGATAGAACTCAACCAAAACAAACCTGAGAGCCTCAAAAGGAACCAACAACCCAAAACCAGACAACCGACAGAAACAGAACGATTAAGCAAACCTTTTACGTAGTACCACTGGGCAGAACAAGAGAGACTTAAATTATCCCGCAAATAAAAACAACACACTAAGGCACACCCAGCAGGCTGAAAAAGACAGTACCAAACAAAGAATAAAACCAGTAAGTTCTGATTTAAATTCGAGCATAACCAACCATTCAGAATACTTGCTTCACAATAGTACCAATAAGAGCAGAGCTGAAACAGCCAAATTAAAGGATCCCAGCCACATTTGGAACATAGCAGCAGTAAATAGCGTCATAGACAAGCAAGAAAAAAACATACCCCAGCACAAACCCCACACCACCAGCCGCTCGGAGGTACAGCATTGGTTTGGCAACAAAGTAGCCCCAAAACAGAGACCAGACTTTGTTACCAGAAACCAATCCTTCCTCCTAGCGTCACTCGAGTTTAAAAAGAGCTTTGGTGTAACGAACATTGATACCTTTCCAGCTGAAATTTTTTTTGTTTATTTTAATAACAGAATTCACTTTTTCAATAATCATCTTTGTGGTATCTTCAGCATTACAGTTTGAACTATTGTATTTAGCTTGGTTTCTCGCTCGCCAAATGAACCAAAGGGTGAAAGCGTCCGACAGCTTACCAATGTGGATCTTACTTTTTTTTGTTTTAGGCCAACGGGAGAAGATCGTTTCAATATTTCCAACGTACCCACCGGGGATAAAGCCAGATTAACCCAAGTATTTTGCTAAATTGGCATTCAAAGAACACGTGGTTTAGAGATTCCGACTCATTGCAAAACTGACACTTTGAGGCCAAGGCAAAACCCATTCTTTGCGATATTGAATCAACATTTATGAATCTAAAAATAAACCTCCAAAGGAATAAACTGATAATATTTGGAATACAGTTGTGCCAAATCCACACAGGGAAGTTTGAGTCTTCGTGCTTTCTGCAAACATTCCAAAGAATATAAAGGCTAATTTTGTTGTTGAGGCACAAGGCAGAGCTGGCAATGCTTGCCGATTGAATATTGGGTTTAGAGGCAAGAAAGCTGTTAATCATAGTTGGGGAACATAACTCATGGAGCAGGGATAAATTCCAACTTCCCTGAAAAGAGGTCAGCCACCTTTTTTTAGGGTGAATAATGGGAGAATGAGAGTTACAAAGAGCAGAGAAAGAATGCCAACAGTCAAACCAGAAAGAGGTTGAGGAATCAAGAACCTCCCAAAAAATTGACTCTTCCACTGTATCACTTAAGGAGAGCATTCTTCTCCAAATATGAGAGTCGGTTAGTTTGTTTCTCACCATCGCCGGGTGAGAGGTAGCACAGTATTTCGCATTCAAGAGATTAAACCAAATAGAGGAGGAGGTTCTGAACCTCCACCACAATTTAAGAGACAGGGCCTTGTGGAGATCCTCAAGTTTGCGAATTCCCAAACCCCCTTCGACGAAAGGTTTAGTAACTTTAGACCAATCACACCAAATAGTTTTGCTTCCTCTAGGGTGGACCCATAAGAATTTATTGAAGATTATGGAAATTTTCTTAAACACAAGGGAAGTAGGAGAGCAAACTTCTAGCCAATATAGAGGGATCGCATTAAGCACGTGTTTAATTAAAATAAGTCTACCCCCTTGAGAAAGATATTTATTTTCCCAACCTTGGAGTTTTTTGCATATTTTTTCAATGAGATTTTTGTAGATCGCATGTTTGTCATGCCCAATTAAAATAGGAATCCCAAGATAAGTGAAAGGAATTTGCCTTTCTTAAATTTAAAAATAGAATCAATCAAAGTGCTGGCTCTATGGGGAATTTGGGATGAACATAAAAATTGACTTAATTGTTAATTTTGAGCCCAAATTCAACTTCGAGTATGAAAGTAAATCCGAAGCTTTTAATAAGCGCATAAGAACTGCAATTGAAAAATAATCAAGTCATCCGCATAAGCCATGTGAGTGATAGCCAGCTTTCCTCCAAAGTTATAACTTCATTTTTGGAAATTTCCTGAAAGAGATTGTTGATGTTAAGAGACCACACGTTCATCGCCAAAATGAAAAGGGAGGGGCGAAAGGGGGTCCCCTTGTCTTAAACATCTTCAGAACGGAAAGAATCCGGAAGGACAGCCATTAACCATAATAGAAAACCAGTTGTGCTGAGTGAGCCTTTTTATTTTGCCAATGAAACTATCGTTAAAGCCATAAGCTTTGAGCGCTATCAACAAGAAAGTTCCAGTTTAGGTTATCAAATGCCTTTTCAAGGTCAAGCTTTAAAATGAGATTGTGCCCCCAGCACTTTTTTTCCAAACTGTGGAAGAGTTTCCTGGGTAATGAGGAAAGTGTCCTGAATCAGTCTACCAGGCACAAAGGTAGTTTGGTTTAGATCAATTATCTTAGGGAGCAGATTTGGAGGCGATTAGCAATAATTTTGGACAGAATTTTGTTGAAAGTGGAACATAAGCTAATCGGTCTAAAATTATTCCACCAAGAAGCGTTTTCAGATTTTGGGATAAGAGAGATTATGGTGTGCGTAAAAAATTTTGGAATTCTTGCCCCACAGAAGAATTCTTTTAACCCATTACAAACGTCCAGTTTGATAATCTCCCAAAAAATCTTGAAGAATTCACCTGGGAAGCCATCCGGACCGGGGCAAGTGCTGTCCTTAATATTTTTTATAATTTCCCAAATTTCCTCATCACTTGGGATCTGGTTTAACAGAGCATTTAAAATCAGCATTAATTTGCGGCCGGGGAAAAGCAATCCCACTACTTTGAGGGGCCAAGGTAGGGAGATTGAAGCTATCTTGGAAGAAGATGGTGGCTGAATTTTGGATATCCTGAAGGGAAGAGAAACAAGAACCGTTCGGGTCGCAAATTTTCTCAATATGATTAATGTGACGTCTCTTCTTAACCCAGTTGTGGTAAAAAGCAGGTTTCTCTCTCCTTCAAGATTCCACCTTATCGAACATTTCTGTTTCCAGAATGACTCAATGTCGTTGTGACTGGAGATTAGTAAAGCTTTGGCTTTATTTACCCTCCAACCTATTCTGATCAGAAGGATGGGTTTCAAAGATGGATTCAAGGTTGGTTACAAGCTTTCCTGTTTGGATAAGTTCGAAAAGATATTCCCAATGGAAGATTTGTTCCAAATACATAAAGCTTTTCCTAAGGGCTTTTGAATTTTTCAACAATGTCTATACATACATAGAATTGACAAGGTTTCTGCCATGGACTTAACAATTTCCTTACAATCCTCTCTTTGGAGCCAAAACATTTGGAAACGGAAAGATTTCGATCTATTGGTTTTGCTAGTCCAAGAGGAAAGAATGATCGGCTTGTGGTCAGAGACCGTAGAATTTAGGGAGAGTTAAGGAAAATTCAAAAAAGTGTTACACCACATATTATTAATTAGAAAGCGGTCCAACCTGGCAAATTTTCTACCAGCATTCTAAGTGAACGGGGCTCCCGAATAATTAAAGTCATCCAGACCGCAATCTAACATAGCCGAATTGAATTCAAAAGTGGAGTTAGAGTGGTCCGTAGCATAACCCTTATACTCCTTGGAATTCATTACGGGCGTTGAAATCTCCTCCCACAGCCCAAGGAACAGTGCTAGAGGCACAATTTTTTAGAAAGGACCATAAATGAATTCTTTCCTAACGCATATTATGAGCAATGAACAAAAGTGAAAAAAAAATTGTACTCCGCATTAAAGAATTTAATATGAATGACTTTCTCACATTGAGAAATAATTTCAGCCGACCAAAGGCTTGACCACATAACCCAAATTTTATTAGAACTAGAAGCCACCGCAATAACCAAATTGAGAGCACGGCACGAGGAAGGAAATCTATCCGCAGACAATTTAGGTTCAAAAATCGCAGCTATATTAATTTTGTTATCATAAATCAGATGTTTTAATCTATTCAAGGAAGAGATATTACCAATACCTCGAATATTCCAACATAGAGTGTTCATTTGGAAACAGAAGAAATACCCTGTGGGGATTTCTGGAAGCTTTTATTAGAATAAGTAATAGCATTAGAAGCAACCTCCGTCATATTTACCGAATCGATATCCGCTAATGAGGATAAAGATTTGTACCTGTTTGCTGTAGAAGTTGTACGATTTCTATCTTTGGAGGTCCTGCAAGAAAAGTTTTTTGCAGGGCTCTTTGGGGTGCTGAAAATCACATTGAGTGGAGCAGTCCTGCAAAAAAGAATCAGATTTCATATTCATAGAGGTTAACAGCTCTTCCCCCGTGGTGGTATCCCGGGACCCCGGCTTCCAAAGGAGGGACTGGATCTGGGTGCAAGGATGACTCATTGTTAGGCTGCAAAACAGTAATAACCTTAGTATTGAGCTCTTTATTCAAAATTTTTGAAGATAAACCACTTGGGCTTTCCAACTGTTTATCAATAATATCGGAAACAATTTCAATGCTCACTGCCTCCAGACCCGAGAGATCTGAAGAGACTCAACTCCCACATCACTAGTATTACAAATGAACTCTGAATTATGGGATTCAACCCTTTCCGGGACATAAGAAATAGTAAATCATTTAAAGAACCGATACTCAGTTCACGAGAATTTAAAATTGCCAATTCTGGATTAGCAACCTCAAACACCAAATCTGCAGTTTCCTGAATGGGCAAGCTTTTTTCAGCCAAAGTTTCAACATCATTAGGTGGCTCATTTAAAATTACCAGTTTATCTAAATTTAGAGCTCCAGCATCCCTGCCAGCCTCAATACAAGGCAAAACAGGAGATAAAGTATCATTGTGGTTTAAAACAGCAGCATCATCAATATTTCTATCCGAAACAGAATCTCTCCGGGCCGCCTACCTAGCAGCCACTGGGCTAAGACGAAAAGAACAGGAGTCCGTATTGTGCCCAAATGAATAGCACCAGGTACAAAAATTGGCAAATTTTCATATATAATTTCCTGTAAGTAACCCTTATCTTTTGACCCAGCCAAATTGCGCTCGGAGGCGGGGACTCGATATTAAGTTCAATTAGCATTCGCGGGCAGCAAACATTTCGCGCTAAAGCTGGGTTCTTATCTAATCGAAGCGATTTTCCTAAAGCATTTCTATGTTGAGTAAAACATCTTTAGAAATAAAATGCAACCGCAAGCCCGGCAAGTTTATCCATACGGGAGCAATAGGCACATCATGAGCAATATCGACAAAAGGATCCCACTTACAGAAACGTAAAGTATTACCTTTAAGATCAAAAGATCCTCTCGCAAAAGGCGAGTGTAGTCTAAGTCCGAATCAAAGGTGAAAAAAACACGGTGGGAATCTAGAGAACGAATGTTAACGGGAGCAACCATTTCAATCCCTTTACAAAACCATCAATTAAACCAAAAATGGGGTTTGGGACGAGCAAAACTTACCAACCAGAGTGAGCATGAGCGGGGAAGCAAGATTACAAACCTCTTCGTCTGAAAAAATGAATCGCCGGAACTCCATTAAAATGTTCATCGGCTTAGAAGCATAACGAGAAGAGTTAACCACCTCCCTGAATGAACGAACGTTTTGTTAATGGTGGATCTGCCATTAGCTAACAGAAAAAAGAAACTGCAAGTAAAATAAAATGAACAAGAAGGACCTAACCGGAGCCAAAGCCCAAGAGAACAGCAGACAGAGAGATCAAGCACCAAACGCCTGGCCGAAGCCAGGGCCCGACGGCCAGGCACGGGTAGCCGGAAATCGCCCTCAGAATCGCACCCGAGAAAAACCTAAACTCCCATATATATATATATATATATATATATATATATATATAGATATATATATACATATATATCTAGATATATAAACCCTCATACTGTGTAAATAACTATATGTATATATGAATACCTATGTGTGTGGTGTGTGTGTGTGTTATATATATAATATATATATATATATATATATATATATATATATAAACTCACACACACTGATATAAATATTTTGTGTATATATATATATATTTGTTGTGTATATATAAATATATATGTGTGTGTATACATATATTATATATATATATATATATATATACATCCTCATACTTTGTTAAAATACTTATATGTATATTTGTATAATTGTGTGCTTTTATATGTATATATATATATATATATAAGAAAAAAATATGTATAAACTAACACGTACAATATATATCTGTGGTGTGTATATGGGTCTATGTATGAGTTGGTTGTATGTATGTGTACCTATATACTTATTTATTAATGTACATATATATATTTAGACTGTGTAACTATATAATATTTGTGTAGATAAATAGGTTATTCATATATCTACACACACATACATCCTTATACAACTATAGGTTTGCGTGTATATAAGTATATACATTATATTGCATATATATAATATTTGTAAGCATATGTGCATATATATTGACACATATATCATTCCTACCATGTATATATAGATTATGTGGGTGTATGTGGTTGTATGAATTATGTGTGCGAGTATATACCTACTCCCTTACATATATACACACAACACCCAAATAGTCGATATATACACTCATAGAGTCAGTCTATATATTTATATGGGTGTATGTGTAAGTGTGCGTGTGTGTATGTGTGTTTGTGTGTGAATGATGTTGCAACCTAGTGATTATATTTGTGTTTATGTATATACTGATATATCAACGTACTTATATATATAGACTACGTAACTATAAATAAATTTTGAGTGTATACTCAGATACACCTACACAGTATCTATATATATACACATAGTTATATAAATATTGTGCATGTGCGGATAAAATATTGATATTTGTGTGTGTATACATATACAATCACACTTTTATATATAACTTATTGCTATATTCTCATTGTATGTACATAGACCATTATATATATATATATATATATATATATATATATTTGCACACAACATTGTATACTATATAAATTATATGTATTGTGTGTGTATGTATAAACATTTTTCAATAAATACACACCTACACACAATGTGTTTTATATTTTACATAAAGTCTATACTTCTATGTATATATATATATATATGATAGTGGTGTGTGTGGGTGTGGTGGGTGGTCTACGTGTAGTGTGTGTGTGTGTGTATGTGTTAGTGTGTGCGTGTGTGTGTGCGTATGTGTGTGTGTGATTGGTGTATGTATGTATGTGGAGTGTATATATAAATATATGTGTACAAACACACACATACATAATTAATGTAATTATACTCACACACACACTAATTTACTTTTCTCAATGTATGTGTATATATACTCACACAAACATATATATACAGAAATAATATATATATATATATATATATATATGTGCAATGCACATAATTGAATATAAATATGATACACACACACCATAGATATTGTATATGCATAGACAGTGCACAGCAAAACACACGTGTGTGGATACATGATGAATCCATAATTAATCTAAAATAAAGGAAAACTCCATTCATTTATGACTTTTAACTGCCCATAAATCAAATTTTATCTATCTTTTCAGAAGAATGGCATCCAAAGAAGTTCTGAGATATTTTTTGCAAAATTCCAAAATTTTCAAAAAGAAACTGCGTCGCGCGTTGCAGCGCACTGCAGTTCTGAGATATTTTTTGCAAAATTCCAAAAATTTTCAAAAAGAAACCGCTGTCCGCGCGTTGCAAGCGCACAGCAGCGGGTGCATTTGCGAACCGGCGGGCGCGGTAGCGCGCTGCAGCGGGTGCATTGCGAACCGCGGTCGCGGTAGCGCGCTGGCAACACAAGCGGCTCCAGTTGCGAACCACGGGCGCGGGAGCGCGCTGCAGCGGATCTAGTTGCGAAACGCGTGCGCGGTAGAGCGCTCTGGCATTGGGACGTTTTGCAAATTGAGTCCGCTACCCGCGCGCTGCAGCGGTATGATTTGCAAAAGGAACACGCTATAGGGGCGCTGTAGCGGGTATTTTGGCGAATGTTGGACGCGGTAGCGCCTGCAGCGGAAGACTTGCTTATTTTGCTTACTCCATTGCGCGCTGCAGTAGCCGCCGAATTTTAACAGTCAGGAGCATTTATTGCGGCTAGGACAAGACCCCAACCTGCATTTTGTCCCTAGCCATCATATTTCTGTAGCATCTCATGTTTTTTAATGGAAGAAAGATCTTAAGGTGATGTTTTGGCTAAACAAATGGAGATATTGGTCAATTCACCATCAATGGGGATTTTTGCCATTATTGCTCAGATTTTTTCCATTTGAAATGCTAGTTATGAAGAGGATGAAGTAGGATGCAACCCCTCTCCTATAAATACACCTCCTCTTAACTAGAGGAGGGTTCACAATTTTGCTCAACACACTAAGTAAAGATGAGGAGTGCATAAGGAGAAGTGAGGAACTCCCCAAGGGTGGCAAAGCAAGCTCTTACTAAGGAATAGAAGAAAGAATGCAGCACTAGCGACCTAAGGGAGGAGCTTGAAGAAAGAGAAGAAGAATTTCGGAGAACTTCCAAGGAACATTCATAGTATCTTCTAAACCTTACTCTTGTATTTTTTTTCTTAGTTGATCATGAAAGGGTCTTTATCCCGTTCATTGTCTGATCTGTTTCAGCTCTGTTTTGGTCTGTTCTCCATCCCCAGCTTTCTGTTTCTCTTCCTCTTCTTCTGGCTCTTCTTCTTCTTCTTTCAGTTCTAGTTTCAGCGCTTCGTTTGCATTTGTTCCGTTTCCGTTTTAACACCCCTGCCCATCCCCGTTTCGCCTATTTTCCTCTCCGTCCTCCTTCTCTCTTGTACGCATATGCGACTTTTACCTTTTAACCGATTGAGTATGAGGCTCCAAAGAACTACATAGTAGTCTCAGCTAACTCTAACCCTGATGCCTCTAACTAGAATGAAGAGTGAGGCTATGTAGGCGACCAACCCCAGCATCTGTATCTGGCTAGGTTTCGGGTTTGAAAGGTAAATATTCAAACACCTTAGATAAGCTCAAGAGATTAGAAGTGAGATTAAAAGTTCTAATCGCATGTGTTAAGCATCTATTCAGATTGATTAACACACAGCCTTCGACTAGCGAGCTACTCTTTCAGAGACTTCTTAAGATAAGAACAAAACCTCGTCTAATATTAGACTTCTTAAGATACATACATAGTATACATGCACACACACTCACACGCAATATACACACAAATATCCATATATAGAATATGTAGTCTCTACATTAAGAAAACACACGCATACTTATATATTGTATGTATATATTCACACACACAAACATCTAGGTATACATATATACAAATATATATATATACAAACACGCCTTATATGTGAGTGTCTATATACATACACGTATATAGATAAACATACACAAACATATGCAGATAAATGCAAACGTAGTCCCTAGTATAAAAATATGCATATATTTTTATATATAAATATACACATAATATACATACATTCATACGCGCTACAGTATATATATATATATATATACTCAACACGCGCACACACATACCATGTACACATACACATATGCTCACACTTGTACCCATATGTATAAACAAATATATATAAACTTTGTGAGTATGTGTATATACTATGATTGTGAGTATAGGCATACACACATATACACCCAAATATATATATACAGAGTCACGTACACCCACAAATAAACACATAGTTTATATATTAATATATATATATACACACACACAACACACCTGCACACTCACATAAAAAATATATGTGCGGATCTATCAAATACACACATATAAAATATTTAGAATATATATATATATATATATATATATATATTATGTATGTGTGAGTGTACATGCACGTAATAGCAACATACATAAAATTTTAATACACTTTTTTTTTTTTGTGTATATTGGTGTATATATATATAGATATATATATATATATATAATATACACATAATATCGAATGAATAAATATACACCCCTCATACAACCACAGATAAACACACACACACACACACATATATATACACACACACACACACACACACATACATATAAATATAATATATATATATATAGATATATAATATATATATGTGTGTGTGTGCATGTGTGTGTTGTGTTTTATATATTCACTGAAGTGAGTATATTACATTAGATATGTTTGTATATTATATAAATGAATACACTTATATACACACAAACTTATATAAGTGTATGAGAATGTATGTGTGTGTATATATGCATACACAACTTATATGTGGTATATATATCATTTATATATATAAATAGGTTATTCATATATACTCACACCCGCTCACATCCGTACAATATATATTTGTGGTGTGTATGTGGGCCTATGTGTGAGTATATGCAAACACCCACTTACACATAGAGTCTAATTTTCGATATATATATATATATTATAATACAAGTATGAAACCCGCACATTGTGCAGGACGACAACACACTGAAAGAAAATAAAGCACAGAATATACTATTGTAAAAAACTTATAATTTGGAGGAGTAATTATTCAAAATCAAATTGCACTTATAATGAATATTTAACAAATAATCATATTTTAACAAAAAAACAAGTAATTTCTTTCCTTATATTTTCTTTTTTGTATAATTTAGATATAAATTTTTAGTATAATAATTTTGTATTTATGAATTTAAAATATAATTTTCTTATATTTTATAATATATGAAATATTTTAAAAAATTGCGTTAATTATTTAAAATAAAAATCTCAAGAAAAATATAAATATAAAATAAAAAAAGAAGAGCAATAAAATATATAAGTATTTAAGAATATATAAAATAAAAAAATATTGTGCCATAGTCCCCGCATCCGTGTAGCTCCCGCCATCTCGCCACGATCGATCGGCACGGAGAGAGCATAGATCTAAGAATGCAGAGAAAGGATAGAGCGGATTCTTCAAGAATGACTAAGAGCGAGCGAGCGAAATGATTAGACACAAAAAAGAAAAATTTCTGGAGAGAGGTTTGAGGTTTTATGAAGAAATAAATATATATATATATAAAGCTTTATAAAAGGGATTTTGAAGATTTGTTATTTTATACTATAAAATTTGTTATTTGCATATGCTAGATATTCTTTCATCATATTACGAATACTTACAGCTTTTATGCTACAGATGTTCTGTTCTATTTTTATTTTGAGTATGAATATATACATTTTTAATCAAAAATATTATTTCAATAAGTTTCTATATATTAATAAAAAGTTCATTTCTTGAAAAGGCAGTCGCCCCTTACTTCATTTAGCAGCCTATCAATCATGATCTCAATGCTTACTCTTATATTCTGAAGGTTAATTCTGGGAGGAGGTTGGTTCTAACAGGCCTGGGAATTACATTGATAAGGGGTTACCAAACCATAGATGCGGATCTCTGCTTGCCAGATATCCGTAGCTTTATTGAACATCAAATCACTTTAGTTGCTAAGGAAAAGCAGACAATTTGCATGTTGTTCAACATTTTCTTCGACAGTTTATGCAGAAGTTCTCTTATTTCGTCAAGAAGTTAATCTTCCCTAGCCAACATAATACCATAATAGTTATGTAAGATAGAAAATGACAGTATCAGTAACAAAAAATCAGTTATATTAGTTGATTAAAAAGTACTACATATTCCTTAAATAAAAAAATAAAGAGATTAATTTTATAAAAAAAAATATTGATCAGAATAATATGCTATTTCCTAGCCACATTCTCCTAATATTTTTTAGACCACCTCTATCAGAGAGATTAAATTCACTATTAAAGTAATATCAAGAAGTTAACTACTTTCAAGAATACCTTGTCAAGTGATACCAAATGAACTTTTAAGAATTTAAAAGTTGAAACCAAAAATTACTATGATCTATAGAATCATCAGTACTTTTACTTTTTCATACATCTTAATCACACACTCACACTTAAGATAAATTCATAAGGAATAAATATGTGATTCTAAACCAACTATTTCCAAATACTTTGAGTGCTAAAGCACACATAAACAAATTGTGTCTGAACTCTGAACCTACTATTTCCAACTAGTTTTGAGTAGCAAGCAACCTTATCAGAAAAGATATAAAAAAAAAAACAATTTTGAATAGTCAATGTCAGCTCCTCATCGTCTACAGCTCATCTTCTACATTCATGAAAGGTACAAACTACCGGTGTTATAAAATTACTCAGAAAGACCGACCGAGCTTTGAAATATGGTGGCTTTACTTCAGAAAGATGGAGTCTGTATAAGATAAAGCCTTCTTATTTGCGGCTTATATAAAGCTGATTCAGAAGTTCTGCTGATCAGACAGAAGAATGTGGTTCTCAAATTTGCAGAATATAATATCGACAGTTTATTCAAAGCTGCAGAAGTATATAAAATAGAGCCATGAAGGCTAGGTAAAGGCATTGAGTCAAAATTACAAAGTGACTTTCCATTGCTATTTAAAATTATTTCAATTTGTTGTAGTGCATAATTTAACTTATCAGAATCAGCAATAGCAGAATTAGCATATAGAGAATGCCTATGAATGAAAAAATCTATATCTTCAACAAATTTGTCAGAGTGTTTATGCCATAATTCAACAGGATTGTTAACCTCGCAATACATAAGAATAGTTGCAAACATATTTCTTAATTGAGTAGCAGTTGCCCATGTTGATGCCTCAATTAAAGCATCATTCCATTCGGTATCCTCACCAATTAGCCCCAGCGCGGAACACGTTGCTCGGAAAGTTGAGTGTAAACACCATTGACCCGTTTTAAATCATCAAAACATTGAGCACCTTTAACAATATGTAAAAGCATGCGGAGATAAAATATCTCACCAAAACCAGGATGTGCATGATACAGACGGCCTATTCAACAGGTTTTCTAATGTCATAGTGTGATGTTAGGAAGACTTTATTGTTTTGTTTTAATTTAGATTTTGGGATTTCGGCTTGGTATTTCTTTGAAGTTGAAAGAAGTTTTGTAAAAAGCTTATTAAATCATGGAAAATTTTCTTACCTTTATTTTAAATATCATGTTAATATTTGTGAGATTTAGATTGATATTTGAATTTTATATTGTCCCAAAGTAAAAATGCCCATTTTAAAAAAACCAAAAAAATTTCAGTTATTTATTTGATTTAAATATTTATAAATTCGAAACTACTATATGGCCTTAAGATAATGATTTATAAAGCTTAAGGAAAGTATAGGGAAGCAATTTTAGGGTCTCAATTGATCTTTATTCTTTAAATGAATCAAAATAGAAAATAATCTTAAGGGTTGAGTTCTATGTGTACAAGTATTTATTACACAATATTAGCAATGCTTAAGACTTGCAAAGTTTGTAAAAAGTGCATGCTCTCGTACAAGTTTATTTCATAAATATGGGTTAATACAACTCTAAGTAATAATAATTATTTTATCTTATAAATATTTGCATTTCATGGTTAATAAATGAAATGAGCTCAATAGCTATTAAAGTAAAAGATTTAGAAGATTTATAAATTATTACTATTTATTAGAATTATAATGACCACCTTATGGGTGGAGCTATATGTGAGCTTTCACTTTGAGAATTTTTCTCAAACTCTTATATATTCATAATATTGTATAACAAGTATTTGGATAAGCACAAATTTTAACTATTTAAGTAGATTTTCATTTTAGTTATTTAAGTAGATTTTCATTTGGCTAATTAAAATCAATTGAAACTTAAATTTCCTTATTAAACTATCAGTTAACCATATAAAATTGTCTTATAATTCTATGGTGGGTCTTTAATTTATATATTAAATAATGTAAAAAAGATTATTTTTTTTTATAAAATGAATTTTGCTTTGGTTCAAACTAAAATTCAATCTATTAGCCCAAGTCTTATCGAGTTTTATTATGATGCTTAAAAATGATTAAAAAGTTCTCCCAACATTTGCATTATTTTGGAAAGGTTTCATTCAAATTGGGTCAAAAAACCCAAAATATAGGTTAAATTGAAACAATGAGATGATACTTTCTCTTGATGTTGTTTGCAACATAAAGAAACCCTCAGGTAGGTCTCCAACATCCTACCCTAGCATTAGGGGCATATATCACAAGGAAAGGGATCTTCTAAGCCAACGTGAAAATTGCAATTCTATTTATTCGGATGAATTTAATTTTATTGCAAGTGAATTTGACAATACAGTATAGTTACTATGAGAGTTGATATTTATGAGAATACAATATAATTTTGTTGCAAGTGAATTTCGACAACACAATATAGCTACAATTCAATAATAGCCTTTTTTAATGGGATTCATCTTAGGTAACATACTTAGATTATACATCTGTCTAATTGGATGGGACCATTTTATTCATAAATTGTGATTTAAAAAGATATGCATGAATATTTCTCAAGTAATTTAGACATATGTAATAGACTACCAAGAGCATTTGTTGAAAATGATTTTTTGTTATCATCAATCCGTAATCTCAAAACTCAAGAGATTCAAAATGTTGTAAAACAACATCTATGCTCTTATTGCAAAGTTGCCCCAGACATTTTGTTAAAATGTTTTTGAAGTTAAACTATCTATCTAAATTGTTTATAAGAATGTTATTATTGTCATAGATTGAATTAAGAAATGATTATATTCAACAAAGGTATTGACAAAGAGTCTGGAATAAAAAAATTAGGGAATCCTTGAAACTGTAGGAAAAAGTGATGCATAAATCTAGGTGGCAGTGTCTATATTTGTAATGCAAATGCAATGGAATTATATTTGTAGAAGGTAGCATCTCTAATTGTCATACTTTTTCTAACAAAGAGATGATATTTAGAGGATTTAGTTAGACTATAGTTGAATGAATTTGGAAATAAATTTATAGGATCATTGAAGCATTTTTGTCACATTCAACATTCCATCAATATTATCTAAAATCATGGAAAGTATTATTGAAATTAACATATTGAATTGATCATTTCATGAAAGAGATAATTGAATATCATTAGGCTAGTTTTCCACCCCAATTGAACTACAAGTGCATTAAGGAAAGGCTTCGATGACAAATCTCAAGCTTTGCTAAGTTGCTTCATTCCCCATGGTCTAATGATGTAAAATTACCCACAAAATTTAATATTCATTGTATTGTCTAACATTTTATTTTATTAAAAATAATCATTATACACATACATCTTGTTACATTACAGTTGAAAGCATGTTGACATATATCTTACAAATTGTACTAAAAAAATTTATAAATATTTCCACTTTAAGCCAATTTAGTACCAATGTAGAATATGATTATAGTTCACAATGAGTTAATATGCCATTAGCTTCTTTTCATTTACCTAATTGTGTTTGGAACAATTGAATGATTGCTTATTTTTCTTATGTTGCTTATTATAGGATGAGAGTTCTTAAATATTGATATTTATTTAATAATATAGATGAATAATTAGCACATGTGATTTGTATTATATGCTTTTTGCAGGAGACATGGGCAGCATTTGTTTCAATTTATTAACAATTTTTTTTCAATATTATTACACTATCCCTATGGAAATAGTTTTTTAGGATTGATAGGCTTTGATATAGGATATAAGACTTGCTTTGAATCATAGAGTAAAGGTGCCAATTCCATTGTTGATGAGCACAAGGAGAAGCAACCTTTTACATGCCTAATTCATGGGAGTTCTCCCAGTGTAGCCATTTGTTGTCCATAACTATGTTCATATTGAGTTAACACTATGATTGGTTTATATGTTCCATCTAAAATGATTAAGCATACCATTTCTCTCTACATATATTTGTATATATATTTATGCTATATTTAAATTGTTTTTTTTTCAGGAAGGGTTTTCTATGATGCCATATTGAATCAGACAAAAGCTGGTGGCAAAAATAATAAAAGTTACGTAATTCAGGCTTTAGGTTTTTTTTTTGCACATTTTTATGTAATTATTACTAGAAAAATTTGTATATTCTTCTCATACTTTTTATTGTTACTAGTCTCTTAACGTTTCAAAAATTGCTTACATAACTATGTTAATTTGTTGTTCTATAGTTGTGTATTTTTTGAATGATATTATAGTACATTTGATGATGAAAAGTTTACTGCAATTAATCAAACATTTAATCAACTCTTACTAAGCACACATGCACAAGGTGGAAAAGTCTCGCATTGCTTAAAGTATCTTGCCCAAAATTTGATATGAGGATGCAGATTAATATTATTTGTATAAAGATATTTTTTATCTATTGGTAATGCATTTGATAGGCAAACCTTAAAGGAGATCTTTGTATCTTGCAAGTCACATTTTCGCCCATTTTATGGAAATTTATATGTAATACTATCATATGTGCTTTTCATATTAAAAAATATTTAGGGACTCTATTGGATCATGAGATATTATTGTCACGGTGTATTCTTCTAGCAGATGTGCAAACAACCAATTCATTGTTGTTCATCATTCAAGTACTTTGCACATTAATATTATTTGCATAAAGATATTTTTTATATCCACTGGATAATGCATTTGATAGGCAAACCTTAATTGGATTTTTGGTATATAAGCATGAGAGATTTGATAATGCATTTGATAGGAAAACCTTAAGGTACTAATATATGTATTTTCCTTTCTTGCCTATTAATGTTGTGACACTGTGGTGCTATAAACGCTATTCCAACATCGTCTTTAAAGTTCTTTCACCCTCAAGGTAATGAAATTTCATAAACTTTCTATGTGTATATGCACAATGTTGATTTTTTGAATGTATCCATATTCCATTTGTTAAATTGCTGTTTTTATTAGTTCCGCTCTATTTTCCTTGCATTGAACTTTACTAGTGAATTTCTTACCCTTTACTAGTGAATCAGGTGAATAATAGAAGTGTTTTAGTCAACGCTGCACCGTGGTCCAACTTATCAGCAATTTATAGGTTTTTAATTGTGAACAATGCTCTCTGAAGCATGCTAAATAATAGAATTTTTTTTCATCTGTTGGTACTTTGATATTTTTCATTTCTCTTTGATGTCATTTTATCAAAATATTTGTCTTCTTCGTGCATTCAAAATGTCATGTTTTAAAGAGCTAATTTTGGTAACTATTTTGGCATTGCTTTTCATCTTCTTCTACCATTTGTAGCAACAAGGGAAGGTGCACTGTTGTGGACATGATTTAATTTAATTAATTTTGGAATCTTCTATGGTCAGTGAGCTCCTTATGCCACTCTTTCGAATCATTATTGTAATAAACGTAGTATTTGGTTGACAATTGTAATCTTTACTAACTAGTATGCAAGCACCGTTTTAATTGTTCAAGTGCAGCACCCATGCCTACCTAGTTTTCTTCATTTTAATTCAATCAATTGCTTTTCTTGTTTCATCTCTTCTGTCGAATCAAGTGAATTTCTTTTATATCGCTCTCTCAAATTGATACATAAACTTACTCGCGTTAGTCAAATTATATCCACCCACTTGGAACTATTTTTCATACACCCATATAGTTATTCACAGGTATACAAGTGTGCATCTTTTTCATATGTTGCAAGCAGTCATTTTCTTTTTACTAGATCATTTTTATTATTGAAAAATGAATATACAAAGTTGAGGCATATTGAATCAAATTAATGCTGGGGCAATGATAATAAATTTTATATGATTCAGGCTTTAGGCTTGTATTTTTGCACATTTTTTATTTTATTATAACTAGAAAATTTTGTAGATACTTGTCCTATTTACTTGGTTGTTACTAGTCTTTTAACCTATCAAAATTGTTTAGATAACCATGTTAATTTGTTATTCTATCGCTATGTACTTTTTGAATAATATTGTAGTATGTTTGATGAAGAATAGTTCATTGCATATAATCAAACATTTAATGAACTCTTACTAGGTACACATGCACAAGGTGGAAAGGTCTCACATTGCTTAAAGTATTATGCCCATGCCCTGCATTCTCATATCAAATTTGAGTATGCTACAAAATGTTGTCGATTTTTCATGTAGACAATTTATTTTAATGAAAGTTATCATTTTGTTCACAACTTAAATGAGAATATAGTCTAAATAGTTACTAACAAATTATTTAGTATACCCAATTTATGGGAGTTTGATAATGTTAATGAGTTTTTTGTGGGAATTAAAGTATTTTGCATATGCTCTTAGAAAGTTGTTTTTTCTTACTTGCATAGTACCCATTCTTTGTTCTTTTATTCAGTTTAGAAACTATGTGCAATTAAGCTTTTGGGATATAATGACAATTCTTTATTGTCATCATGTTTAATTGATTAACTAATTTTCTTCATAGTTGTACTTTTTACAGGCTTTTATTAATACTTAGTATCATTTCTTTGATCATTTGAACAAATTAGCTCAGTCAATTAAAATTATTTCAATTGTGAACCATCATTGCTGTCATTTTCAAGTTTGCAGGAGTCTTTTAGATGGTTGATTTCGATCGAGTGGCATGCTATATCTATATATTAATAAAAAAATATTTTTAATGGGAGTAATATTCTTTCCTCTAGTATCTCTCATTATCAATCCAATGGATGATTGAAGTTTTGTAAAGTCATTAAATAATTTTTTAATTTGTATAATGATTTTTAATCCATCCATTCATACATTTATTTAGTGAGAGTTGTGTGTAAGGTATCTATTTCATCTAAAGTGATAAAGCATACCATTCTCTCCTCACACACACACATAAGTATTTTGTTGTTACTAGTCTTTTAACCTTTCAAAATATTTTTTATATAATTATGTTAATTTATTGTTCTACAATTGTATTTTTGGAGTGATATTGTAGCACATTTGATGAAGAAGAGCTCAATGCATTTAATTAAAGATTTTATCAATTTTTATTGGGCTCACATCCGCAAGGTGGTATAGTCTCGCATTGCTTAAAGTATCATGTACTGCATTCTTATATCAAATTTGTGTAGTGTAACACAGTGTTGTCGAGTTCTTACAAGGCAGTTTATGTTAATAAAAGTTATCATTTTGCTCACAACCCAAATGGGAAAGTTGTCTAAATGGTTACTAACGAACTATTCAATTTTCGCAAATTGCGTCCCAGATATGAAGTATTATCAATTTTTTTTTCTTGACTATTCATTTTGTTCTCACTTTAGTTTCAAGAAATGAAATCTATGGGCTAAATATATTTTATAATAAATAATTAAGAGACGTAGTTTGATATTTTGAATAGTTGGTAAATTGAATAGTTAATCCAAATTGGTCAAGAATTATTTTGGTAATTTTCTCTTTGGTTTATGGAATTTGATTTAAATATTTTTGTTAATACAAAAATTTATATTCCACAATAGTCATTTATTAAAAATTTGTTGTGGCTTGTTATATTGATTTGTAAACATTGATGTGAAGACTTGTATGTGGCTTGATGTTTAGAATATATTTGAAATTTACATCTAAATAAATTTTTAGATCTGTTAATGGCTTGAAGTTTATGGTGTATATAGATGGGTAGAGTTGGAATGAACGGTCAAGATAAATTGCAGGGTCTATTTTTATAATGTGTACATACCCATAAGGGAATTTGAATTGAAGTTATCCCAAATGTTATACTTGGTTGAAATGGATTATAAGGAAGATGGAGAAGAATAGGTAATTAGTTGTTTTTTTTTTTAACTTTAAATTTATTTTTATGTTGACTAATTATTATTTGCATTGTCATTTGTTGTTGTCCTTTTTCTAATTAATTTTATTTGTTTTGTTTCCATCATACAACACCTCAATCCATAAAATCTACTAATGATCAACTTCAAGAGACAACATGATGGCCGTGTAGCAAAGTTTATATTTCTTACTTGCAACATAGCTATGATGAAGTAGCAAATGCTTGAGATAGGCAAGCTGCTTCTATACATTTATTACACTTTAATGTTTGGTGTAATATCAGAACATTGATTAGGAAGATTGAGTAGCTATAGCACGACAAGCCGCCTCTATACCTTTCTTATACTTTAATGTTTGGTGTAATACCAGAACATTAATTAGGAAGATTGAGGTAGCTATACAATAATTGATACACAATTCGTTCTAATTGAAATCATTGGGGAGGGAGCTGGAGTATGACGTGCTTATGTGTTATCTATCAACATGTCTTTGTATATTATTTAACATGACTTGTTTAAAATTATGCATGTTTTCTTTTGTAATTGTTCAAATGCTTTTTTTTTTTTTTTTTTATTGAGCAAGTGAATTTGGTTTGGAGAGGGAGTTGGAGCATTCTACAATGTTGAAAAATTGCCCCTTGGCAAACAGAGTTAATCGACAAATCTAATGTATATGTATGATTAAGATCCCATATTTTTTTGTAGAATATATCAATTCTTTATTTTTGTACTCCATGAATATTACTACATATGAGACATTGCAAACCTCCAATTTGAATTACTTGTTAATTGATGAATTTTAATTGAAATAATTTCTTCCACAGCTTCAAAGGTTTGTGTGTATATAGGTGTATGTGTGTGTGTGTGTGTGTGTATATATATATATATATATATATATATTACAGACATATATATCTAATGTTTAAATATATGCTTACATACACCAACAAACACGCATATACAGATACAAATAATTTGCACATATATCTGTGTATATCATTAGGATATATATATATATATATATATGTTTGTGTGTGTGTGTTTGTGTTTTATATATTTACAGATGTGAATGTATTATACATTAGATATATAGGCGTATTATATATATGCGTAAATAATAGTTATTGTGCATAGTAAGCAAATATATATGTCTAATCAAAATATTTGGGTAAGCATATGTTAAACTTCAAGTATAGCAAGTAATCCGAAAAGCTTTTAAGAGCATAAGAACTGCAATTTGAAAAAATAATCAAGTCATCCGCATAAGCCATGTGAGTGATAGCCAGCTTTCCTCCAAAGTTAAACTTCAATTTTGGAAATTTCTGAAAGAGATTGTTGATGTTAAGAGACCACACGTTCATCGCCAAAATGAAAAGGAGGGGCGAAAGGGGGTCCCCATGTCTTAAACCTCTTTCAGAACAGAAGAATCCGGAAGGACAGCCATTAACCATAATAGAAAACCAGTTGTGCTGAGTGAGCCTTTTTATTTTGCCAATGAAACTATCGTTAAAGCCATAAGCTTTGAGCGCATCAACAAGAAAGTTCCAGTTTAGTTTATCAAACGCGTTTTCAAGGTCAAGCTTTAAAATGAGATTTTGCCCCCAGCACTTTTTTTTCAAACTGTGAAAGAGGTCCTGGGTAATGAGGAAAGTGTCCTGAATCAGTCTACCAGGCACAAAGGCAGTTTGGTTTAGATCAATTATCTTAGGGAGCAGATTTTGGAGGCGATTAGCAATAATTTTGGACAGAATTTTGTTGAAAGTGGAACATAAGCTAATCAGTCTAAAATTATTCCACCAAGAAGCGTTTTTAGATTTTGGGATAAGAGAGATCATGGTGTGCATAAAAAATTTTGGAATTCTTGCCCCACAGAAAAATTCTTTTAACCCATTACAAACGTCTAGTTTGATAATCTCCCAAAAAATCTTGAAGAATTCACCTGGGAAGCCATCCGGACCGGGGCAAGTGCTGTCCTTAAGATTTTTATAATTTCCCAAATTTCCTCATCACTTGGGATCTGGTTTAACAGAGCATTTAAATCAGCATTAATTTGCGGCCGGGGAAAAGCATCCCACTACTCTGAGGGGCCAAGGTAGGGAGATTGAAGCTATCTTGGAAGAAGATGGTGGCTGAATTTTGGATATCCTGAAGGGAAGAGAAACAAGAACCGTTCGGGTCGCAAATTTTCTCAATATGATTAATGTGACGTCTCTTCTTAACCCAGTTGTGGTAAAAAGCAGTGTTTCTCTCTCCTTCAAGATTCCACCTTATCGAACATTTCTGTTTCCAGAATGACTCAATGTCGTTGTGACTGGAGATTAGTAAAGCTTTTGCTTTATTTTCCTCCAACCTATTCTGATCAGAAGGATAGGTTTCAAAGATGGATTCAAGGTTGGTTACAAGCTTTTCCTGTTTGGATAAGTTCGAAAAGATATTCCCAATGGAAGATTTGTTCCAAATACATAAAGCTTTCCTAAGGGCTTTGAATTTTTCAACAAGTCTATACATACCATAGAATTGACACGGTTTCTGCCCATGAACTTAACAATTTCCTTACAATCCTCTCTTAGGAGCCAAAACATTTGGAAATGAAAAGATTTCGATTTATTGGTTTTGCTAGTCCAGGAGGAAAGAATGATCGGCTTGTGGTCAGAGACCGTAGAATTTAGGGAGGAGTTAAGAAAATTCGAAAAAGTGTTACACCACATTATTAATTAAAGCGGTCCAACCTGGCAAATTTTCTACCAGCATTCTAAGTGAACGGGCTCCCGAATAATTAAAGTCATCTAGACCGCAATCTAACATAGCCGAATTAAAATCAAAAGTGGAGTTAGAGTGGTCCGTAGCATAACCCTTATACTCCTTAGAATTCATTACGGCATTGAAATCTCCTCCCACAACCCAAGGAACAGTGCTAGAGGCACAATTTTTAAGAAAAGACCATAAATGAATTCTTTCCGAACGCATATTATGAGCATGAACAAAAGTGAAAAAAAAATTGTACTCCGCATTAAAGAATTTAATATGAATGGCTTTCTCACATTGAGAAATAATTTCAGCCGACCAAAGGCTTGACCACATAACCCAAATTTTATTAGAACTAGAAGCCACCGCATTAACCAAATTGAGAGCACGGCACGAGGAAGGAAATCTATCTGCAGGCAATTTAGATTCAAAAATCGCAGCTATATTAATTTTGTTATCATAAATCAGATGTTTTAATCTATTCAAGGAAGAGATATTACCAATACCTCGAATATTCCAATATAGAGTGTTCATTTGGAAATAGAAGAAATACCCCGTGGGGATTTCTGGAAGCTTTTATTAGAATAAGTAATAGCATTATAAGCAACCTCCATCATATTTACCGAATCGATATCTGCTAATGAGGATAAAGATTTGTACCTATTTGTTGTAGAAGTTGTAGGATTTCTATCTTTAGAGGTCCTGCAAGAAAAGTTTTTTGCAGGGCTCTTTGAGTGCTGAAAATCACATTGAGTGGAGCAGTCCTGCAAAAAAGAATCAGATTTCATATTCATAGAGGTTAACAGCTCTTCCCCCGTGGTGGTATCCCGGGACCCAGCTTCCAAAGGAGGGACAGGATCTGGGTGCAAGGATGACTCATTGTTAGGCTGCAAAACAGTAATAACCTTAGTATTGAGCTCTTTATTCAAAATTTTGAAGATAAACCACTTGGGCTTTCCAACTGTTATCAATAATATCGGAAACAATTTCAATGCTCACTGCCTCCAGACCCTGAGAGATCTGAAGAGACTCAACTCCCACATCACTAGTATTACAAATGAACTCTGAATTATGGGATTCAACCCTTTCCGGGACATAAGAAACAGTTAAATCATTTAAAGAACCGATACTCAGTTCACGAGAATTTAAAATTGCCAATTCTGGATAGCAACCTCAAACACCAAATCTGCAGTTTCCTGAATGGGCAAGCCTTTTTCAGCCCAAGTTTCAACATCATTAGGTGGCTCATTTAAAATTACCATACTATCTAAATTTAGAGCTCCAGCATCCCTGCCAGCCTCAATACAAGGCAAACAAGAGATAAAGTATCATTGTGGTTTAAAACAGCAGCATCATCAATATTTCTATCTGAAACAGAATCTCTCCGGGCCGCCTGCCTTGCAGCCACTGGGCTAAGACGAAAAGAACAGGAGTCCGTAATGTGCCCAAATGAACAGCACCAGGTACAAAAAATTGGCAAATTTTCATATATAATTTCCTGTAAGTAACCCTTATCTTTTGAGCCCAGCCAAATTGCGCTTGGAGGCGGGACTCGATATTAAGTTCAATTAGCATTCGCGGGGAAGTAACATTTCGCGCTAAAGTTGTGTTCTTATCTAATTGAAGCGATTTTCCTAAAGCATTTCCTATGTTGAATAAAACATCTTTAGAAATAAAATGCAACCGCAAGCCCGGCAAGTTTATCCATACGGGAGCAATTGGCACATCATGAGCAATATCGACAAAAGGATCCCACTTACAGAAACGTAAAGTATTACCTTTAAGATCAAAAGATCCTTTCGCAAAAAGGTGAGTGTAGTCTAAGTCCGAATCAAAGGTGAAAAAACACGGTGAGAATCTAGAGAACGAATGTTAACGGGAGCAACCAATTTCAATCCCTTTACAAAACCATCAATTAAACCAAAATGGGGTTTGGGACGAGCAAACTTACCAACCAGAGTGAGCATGAGCGGGGAAGCAAGATTACAAACCTCTTCGTCTGAAAAATGAATCACCGGAACTCCATTAAAATGTTCTATCGGCTTAGAAGCATAACGAGAAGAGTTAACCACCTCCCCGAATGAACGAACGTTTGTTAATGGTGGATCTGCCATTAGCTAACAGAAAAAAAGAAACTGCAAGTAAAATAAATGAACAAGAAGGACCTAACCGGAGCCAAAGCCCAAGAGAACAGCAGACAGAGAGATCAAGCACCAAACGCCTGGCCGAAGCCAGGGCCCGACGGCCAGGCACGGGTAGTCGGAAATCGCCTCAGAATCGCACCCGAGAAAACCTAAAATGAGAGCTCCCATATATATATATATATATATACATATATATCTAGATATATAAACCCTCATACTGTGTAAATAACTATATGTATATATGAATACCTATGTGTGGGTGTGTGTGTATGTATATAAACACACACACTTATAAATATTTTGTGTATATATATATATTTGTTGTGTATATATAAATATATATGTGTGTGTATACATATATATATATATATATATATATACATCCTCATACTTTGTTAAAATAATTATATGTATATTGTATAATTGTGTGTTTTATATGTATGTATATATATATATATATATATATATAATATATATATATCTATATATAAGAAAAAAATATGTATAAACTCACACGTACAATATATAGTGGTGTGTATATGGTCTATGTATGAGTTGGTTGTATGTATGTGTACCTATATACTTATTTGTCTGATCTTGCCAACGCCGATGCTGAGCTGTAACATATTCTACTTGAAAGAGGAACTCCAACGATGTTGGAGATCGTAGATGGCATGTTAAGGGATCCGAACTTTCTTGCAGGGATCATAAATTTGTTGAGCAGGCTGTTGTCTATTGTCAAAATATTTTCCAGTGCCGCCAACGAAACCGAAAACTCTCGCATTTGCCATGGCTTATTAGCTACCTTCTACTCCGCCTTTTACGAAGAAATGAAAGAGTCGAAGGCTCTGCGTAAAATGATAAAACAACCAATTTGGCCGTAAAATATTACTCTACTACTATTTATATTAGGGTAAAGTTTTCTCATGATTCACTTTAATCAGCAAATTCTTCATGCTGAATACCTGCATTTTACAATTTCAGATAAAATATTTGCTTTTACACACAAATTTCATCATGCCAAACAGCCTTTAAGCCAAATAACCACTAAAGGAGAAATAATATTCCAAGAAGCTAGAAAAAAATTACTAGTCAGTACCAGAAAACTAATTAATTGCTTTTCCAAAAAGAAGTTACCAAAATTGTGAGACAGTAACTAACAATTTAGTGATGTCGACCGGAACAATTTTAATAAAATCAAAATTTTAATGGGCATGAAATTGCTACCATATCTGGAACAATGAAACATGAAATTAGGGAAAACTAATAGATAGTTGCATTTCAATCTAAAGACGATAAGTATGTTTGTTTTAATGCTTTGTTTATGACAACGCTCATGTTTATCGGTTTTTAATGCCACTGAATTTCCTGTACTTGGTTTCAGCTTAGTTTGATTAATGTTGCTGCCCGTCTAGCATAAATCAACTATTTTTTATTTGTAATGGTTTTTGCATTGGGAGCTTGTTTTGTTTTTTCAAGTTATGTCTAGTTCATTGATACGGTAATCTAACACTATTTATTTACGTTGCAGCAACTTCAATATATTTACGATGGAGGCTATTTATTGAAATTCTGCAAAATGATGTATGGGTTATTGATAAAGTTCCAGCATATATAATGGAAAGGGTTGGCCATAATATGAGCAATGTTACAACTTCAAGAAAAAGCTTGGTCTTCTATTCGATATTATAAGGATGTGGTTCTTCCTAATTTAATTGAAGAAAAGTGAGTTTTACATAGCGATCAACTTTCGTTTTATTAATGTCTTCCTACAATTATATCGAATAAAATTGTAAGATGCCTTTGGTTCTTCTATTTACTTTTTAAAATGTGCATTGTTTCATCTGATTTTGATTTTTAATTGATATTACAATGATTTTGGTTTTATCAAACTATGAAGAATGAAAATCGATTTAAATTTTGTTTTAATTTATGATTTATGATACCTAAAATGTTTTTATAGAAAAGAGAAGAACATATCCTTAAAAAAACAAATTTTCTTGAATTCAAATTAATTATATTCTTATAAAGAAAAAAGATTGATTATATTGTAAAAATTATAATAAGATTATTACAGATGAAAGTTTTACGTCTCAACATTGGTTATTAGTTTCAAAACTGAAAATGCTGTAATTAAAAGTATTATTAAAAATTATGTTATGCCCGAATACAAGATAGTGAAATGTTTTGAAAATTTTTACTTTTTTTGAAATTCAGTTAGTTATCTGATAGCAAGACATTTATGTGAACTGATTTCTAGTTGTTTATGAAAGGTTGCTTAATAAATTTTTGGATAATTTATAGGAGAGCATCTTATAATAAGATATTGGGTGGTGGGAGCATGAAATTTAAGAAAAATAAAGACGATTTTATATAATCAGTGACTTCTGTATAAATAATAAGAATTTATAAAGATGTAAATTAGCTTGTGTGAGTCCAAAAGATTTTTAGTGATGTTAAGATTGTGATTTTTAAAGGCTTATATAAAAATTAAATATTTTTAATTTAATTAAGTGATAATAGAATTATGATATGGCTAACTGAGTGCACTGTATATTGGCCAAAAAATGCTTTTTAAAGAAAAGAAAATTCACTATAGGTCAATAATTGTCCTGTATGCATTTTAATGAAGGGTCTAATTGCATATAACCAAGTTTAAAATAAATGAATAAGTATTCACAATGACAACAACTAAAACAACAACAATAAAACATAATATTAGTCCCCTTAGGTGGGGTCAGTCACCTGAATCCTTTGTTTTGGTTGTGATCAAATAAAATCCCCTCACTAAGTTTCAAATACAAAAAATTCTTTCTAGTCATTTCTTCCCATAATTTATTTTGCTCTTCCACTTCCTATTTTAACATGTGCAACATGTGGATGCTCACATTTTCTAACAAGGGCATCAAATTGCCTGTGCTTAATTTGTCCAAACCATCAAAGATGACATTTTCCAATCTTATCCATTATCGGTGTTGCCCTAAACTTTCTAAGAAAAATACTCAAAATAAAGAAATAAAAATTGACAAATCCGAAAGTAAAAGAAACAAGAGCTCGCTAACTATCTAAGCTACTCCAAGCACTGTTGTTGTGGTAAGATGCCTTGCCTTGCACTTACAATTCTTATATGTTGAAAAGAACTCATAATTATTCATTTAAAAAATTCATCCTTAGCTTCTTTAGCACTCTAGCATGTTTCAGCATGTCGCTTCATAAAATGTCTAAGTTATATGCATATAGCCCTTAACCTCATCTGTTATCGTTAGGAGCTCAAGCTATATCGATGTAATCTTGCACTGGTGAACTTATAGAACTGTAAGACTAAATTTTAGGTTCTCTTCAACCATCGTCACATGGTTGACCGAAAAGTTAACCTGGATCTTAACTTTAATAATAGTGTTGCTCAAGTTTTTGCTAAACTATATGCAATTGAAGCAGCTTAAATGATATATCTGTGCATAATAGTTCTCACTTATGAAGGATTTTCGACTCAATACCAATTTTATAGCAGTCTAATAAATGATTAATTTAAGTGAAAAAGATGCATAATAAGTAGCTCGTATATGTTGAAATATATGAAAGAATGGAAAAATGAACACATGATTTTACAGAGCAAGTGAAAGTGATCACTATATATGAGGTGAATGGAGACATGCTAGTCCCAAATAAAAAATAACGAATTAAAAAAATTGATTGTGCAAGGAATAAAAATTCTTAGAAATTATTTTAATGATAATAAACATGTTAAAACTTTCTATGAGTAATTTACTGAAATATCAAAGTTATCATCTCATTTAGTTGGAGAGTCAACTCTTTTGACTTCACTAAATGATTGATAAAATAATCTTGTGACCCTAGTCTAGACTCTATCATCTGATCATTTCCTTTATGAACACATAAAATAATTGGTGGGTCATTAAAACATGATTCAAAATGATTAAGAACATCTTTAATCACCAGAAAAGATAATGTTTACAAAATGGTTAAATCTTAAGGCAAATATTCATTCACAAAGCAAGCTTGAATAATAGTCTTGGATAAAAATATGATCATCACGGCGCATAAGCAATTATATGATCTAAATTCCGCTATCATTTGAATATATTAAAAAGGTTGATTTGATGGCTCTTTAGATTAATGGATGTTCTTCATCTGGATGAGCCTCTTAGAACAATGGAAAAATTAATTTAATGTGAAACAGAATCAATATTTATAAAAAGAGAATTTAATTATTTACAAAATAAAGTCATTAGAATATGACACTAAAATATATACGAAGAGAAATCCAAATAGCATGACTAATATGACTGATATAAACAATCTTGTGGCCATATTAGACTCTATCATCGAATCATCTCCTTTATGAACACAAAATAATTGACGGACATTATTAGAGGATTCAAAATGATTGAGAGCATCTTTAATCACCAGAAGAGATAATGTTACAAAATGTTAAAATCTTAAGGCAAATATTCATTCACAAAGTAAGCTTGAATTATTCTTGGATAAAAATATTATCATCAAGGTGCATAATCAATTATATGATCTAAATTCCTTTAACATTTGAATATGTTAAAAAAGTTTATCTGATGGCTCTTTAGATTAAGGGTTTCCTGCATCTAGGTGAGCTTCTAGTAATAGATGGAAAAATTGATTTAATGTAAAATAGAACCAATATTTATAAAATAAAAATTTAGTTATTTACAAAATGAAGTCATTAGAATATGACATATTATAATATAAATATACGCTGAGAAATCCAAACAGTCTCGCTTTTTTTTCATTGAGGTGCTTTGTTCAAATGCCAAAAGCGTGAGGTGTAATGTTAGAAGGTTGAATGTATACTCTGATCGCTCGAGTCTCCTACAATAAACATTTGTGCTAATTTTTAAGAATGATGAGAATGTATCTAATTTAAGAAAAACACAAACGTCTAATACTATAGAATATTATCAATGGAGCGACATAAAAATGAGATTTTCTCGTGATGAAAAAGGGAAGTTCATGTCATCTAGGTGATCTTAGATGAACTCTAAGAGATCACATGAAGTTCATTTAAAGGAGTCGCTTGTATAAAGCTAAATTGATGAGTTATTTTGCTGATATTACTTCTCTCTAATATCATATAATCATTTTATTGCCTTGTTGCTTGATACCGATAAAATAGTTTGTAATTAGCATGTGACTGGGCGTATATACTAATGGTTAACTCTCTCCAATTGAATTTATAAAACTGATCCTCATATTTTAATATGACAACTACTATGTGGGGTGTGGGGAATTTTAATATGGCCAATCGTTTGATGAGGAACACGAAATAGCAAGTGAATTTGACTTTTGCTTGTGGTAGATTTACTTGTGTATACTATATCACCCAAAGAAATCTCCTATTTGTATAATAAGAAAGCAAGCTTGAGTGGCTATATGACTATGAATCCATCTCCATTGGTAATGCCAGATCGTGATGCCGAGAGCTAGGGATTGTTTCCTTGCTCAAGTTTACACAGTATATTTGTACTAAGATAATTGAAGATAATGAGGCTCTCTACAAGCTCTCAAGCTAGCATCGAAAGTGTGCTAAAGCAAAAAGCTTTGTTCTGCTTAGGAAGGATGAAACGACAAACCATGTAGCAATAAAGAGATCATACACATAACCTCATTGCTGAGCCATAATATATTTAGTTACACAGTTCAAATACATATAGGTACATTGATATATCTGTATATAGTTACATAGACATACAACCACTGGGCTTCAACACTATTCACTGATATAAATATATATGATTATGTCAGTTTATGTGAGTATACTATATATATTATAAATATTGAATGTGTGTGGGTGTGTATACTTATATTTGATATAAATATGTGTGAGTATATATATATACAGATTGCAATAGAACAAGCCGACCACCATAAGAAAGACATTTTGAAGCCCAACCATTATTTTTTCCAGCCATAGACTCCAACACACGCTGGAAATGGGTCTAAGAAGCAAACCCTTTTGACAAGGGAAGACCCAAATAAGTGATTGGAAGAAAAGCACGAGACAGACCTGAAAGGTTCAAAAGAAAAGAACTACTGCTACTAGCAACATGCTTTCCAAAAACCACATTAGATTTACCCATATTTACTTTCAAACCCTAAACCTCCTTCATATGCTCCAAAATATTTAGAATGTTATTAAATGCTTTAACTATTGCTTTACAAAAAAATAGGGTATCATCCACAAACGAAAGGTGGAAGATAATAAGTTTTCCATAATTATAAAAATTAATACCATTGACCACATTAAACGAATGAGATAGCAATCTGGAAAAATAATCATTTGCAATGATGAAAAGGGCAGGGGATAGGGGGTCCCCTTGCCTAATTCCTCTGGTAGATTTAAAGAAGTCAAAACTAGAGCCATTCAAAAGAACATAAAACCAAATGTTTGAGATTGATTTATAGATAAACTGGATAATGGAATTTGAAAAACCAAATTTTCTAAGAATGGAAAAAAGGAATCCCCACTCCAATCTGTCATAGGCTTTCATGACATCCAATTTAATGATGGCGCTACCACCAAATAGTTCCTATCAGTATCATGGACCAACTCCTTTGCTAAAAGGAAATTATCCGACAATAATCTTCCTTTAACCAAAGCATTTTGGTTAGGGGAAATAATACTAGGAAGGATGGAGCATAATCTATTTGACATGATTTTTGTACCGATTTTATTGAAGACATTGCAAAGACTAATAGGCCTGAAATCAAACCAAGCCTTAGGTCTATCCACCTTAGGAATGAAAGCAACTGAAGTGGCAGTAACAAATTTTGGAATATAATTTGATTGAAAGAAATCAGAGATAGCTTCCCAAATATCATTCTTAATAAGCTCCCAGTATAATTTTTAAAATAAAGGGGAAAAATGTCAAGGCCTGCAGCAGTGTCCTCATCCATACTTTGAATAACCTCCTCAACCACCTTCAAAGAGGGGGAGAAAGTAGCCATACATTGTCCTCATCTGAAATCCTGGGAAAGGGAAAATCATTACAAATATTTGAAAGGTCACAACCCTCACTCTTCCAAAAGTTTTCAAAAAAATTGCAAGCAGATTCACCCAAATTTTCATACGGGATACAATTGCCCCCAACATCTTTAATATGAGTGAAAACATTTGCATCTTGTTCAACATTTTCTTCGATAGTTCATGCAGAAGTTCTCTTATTTCGTCAAGAAGTTAATCTTCCCTAGCCAACATAATACCATAATAGTTATGTAAGATAGAAAATGACAGTATCAGTAACAAACAAATCAGTTATATTAGTTGATTAAAAAGTACTACATATTCCTTAAATAAAAAATAAAGAGATTAATTTTATAAAAAAAAAATATTGATCAGAATAATATGCTATTTCCTAGCCACATTCTCCTAATATTTTTTAGACCACCTCTATCAGAGAGATTAAATTCACTATTAAAGTAATATCAAGAAGTTAACTACTTTTAAGAATACCTTGTCAAGTGATACCAAATGAACTTTTAAGAATTTAAAAGTTGAAACCAAAAATTACTATGATCTATAGAATCATCAGTACTTTTACTTTTTCATACATCTTAAGCACACACTCACACTTAAGATAAATTCATAAGGAATAAATATGTGATTCTAAACCAACTATTTCCAAATACTTTGAGTGCTAAAGCACACATAAACAAATTGTGTCTGAACTCTGAACCTACTATTTCCAACTAGTTTTGAGTAGCAAGCAACCTTATCAGAAAAGATATAAAAAAAAAACAATTTTGAATAGTCAATGTCAGCTCCTCATCGTCTACAGCTCATCTTCTACATTCATGAAAGGTACAAACTACCGGTGTTATAAAATTACTCAGAAAGACCGACCGACCGAGCTTTGAAATATGGTGGCTTTACTTCAGAAAGATGGAGTCTGTATAAGATAAAGCCTTCTTATTTGCGGCTTATATAAGCTGATTCAGAAGTTCTGCTGATCAGACAGAAGAATGTGGTTCTCAAATCTGCAGAATATAATATCGACAGTTTATTCAAAGCTGCAGAAGTATATAAAATAGAGCCATGAAGGCTAGGTAAAGGCATTGAGTCAAAATTACAAAGTGACTTTCCATTGCTATTTAAAATTATTTCAATTTGTTGTAGTGCATAATTTAACTTATCAGAATCAGCAATAGCAGAATTAGCATATAGAGAATGCCTATGAATGAAAAAATCTATATCTTCAACAAATTTGTCAGAGTGTTTATGCCATAATTCAACAGGATTGTTAACCTCGCAATACATAAGAATAGTTGCAAACATATTTCTTAATTGAGTAGCAGTTGCCCATGTTGATGCCTCAATTAAAGCATCATTCCATTCGGTATCCTCACCAATTAGCCCCAGCGCGGAACACGTTGCTCGGAAAGTTGAGTGTATAACACCATTGACCCGTTTTAAATCATCAAAACATTGAGCACCTTTAACAATATGTAAAAGCATGCGGAGATAAAATATCTCACCAAAACCAGGATGTGCGTGATACAGACGGCCTATTCAACAGGTTTTCTAATGTCATAGTGTGATGTTAGGAAGACTTTATTGTTTTGTTTAATTTAGATTTTGGGATTTTCGGCTTGGTATTTCTTTGAAGTTGAAAGAAGTTTTGTAAAAAGCTTATTAAATCATGGAAATTTTCTTACCTTTATTTTAAATATCATGTTAATATTTAGTGAGATTTAGATTGATATTTGAATTTTATATTGTCCCAAAGTAAAAATGCCCATTTTAAAAAAACCAAAAAATTTCAGTTATTTATTTGATTTAAATATTTATAAATTTGAAACTACTATATGGCCTTAAGATAATGATTTATAAAGCTTAAGGAAAGTATAGGGAAGCAATTTTAGGGTCTCAATTGATCTTTATTCTTTAAATGAATCAAAATAGAAAATAATCTTAAGGGTTGAGTTCTATGTGTACAAGTATTTATTACACAATATTAGCAATGCTTAAGACTTGGCAAAGTTGTAAAAGTGCATGCTCTCGTACAAGTTTATTCATAAATATGGGTTAATACAACTCTAAGTAATAATAATTATTTTATCTTATAAATATTTGCATTTCATGGTTAATAAATGAAATGAGCTCAATAGCTATTAAAGTAAAAGATTTAGAAGATTTATAAATTATTACTATTTATTAGAATTATAATGACCACCTTTATGGGTGGAGCTATGTGAGCTTTCACTTTGAGAATTTTTCTCAAACTCTTATATATTCATAATATTGTATAACAAGTATTTGGATAAGCACAAATTTTAACTATTTAAGTAGATTTTCATTTTAGTTATTTAAGTAGATTTTCATTTGGCTAATTAAAATCAATTGAAACTTAAAATTTCCTTATTAAACTATCAATTAACCATATAAAATTGTCTTATAATTCTATGGTGGTCTTTAATTTATATATTAAATAATGTAAAAAAAGATTATTCTTTTTTATAAAATGAATTTTGCTTTGGTTCAAACTAAAATTCAATCTATTAGCCCAAGTCTTATCGAGTTTTATTATGATGCTTAAAAATGATTAAAAAGTTCTCCCAACATTTGCATTATTTTGGAAAGGTTTCATTCAAATTGGGTCAAAAACCCAAAATATAGGTTAAATTGAAACAATGAGATGATACTTTCTCTTGATGTTGTTTGCAACATAAAGAAACCCTTAGGTAGGTCTCCAACATCCTACCCTAGCATTAGGGGCATATATCACAAGGAAAGGGATCTTCTAAGCCAAACGTGAAAATTGCAATTCTATTTATTCGGATGAATTTAATTTTATTGCAAGTGAATTTGACAATACAGTATAGTTACTATGAGAGTGGATATTTATGAGAATACAATATAATTTTGTTGCAAGTGAATTTCGACAACACAATATAGCTACAATTCAATATAGCCTTTTTAATGGGATTCATCTTAGGTAACATACTTAGATTATACATCTGTCTAATTGGATGGGACCATTTTATTCATAAATTGTGATTTAAAAAGATATGCATATTTCTCAAGTAATTTAGACATATGTAATAGACTACCAAGAGCATTTGTTGAAATGATTTTTTGTTGTCATCAATCCGTAATCTCAAAACTCAAGAGATTCAAAATGTTGTAAAACAACATCTATGCTCTTATTGCAAAGTTGCCCAGACATTTTGTTAAAATGTTTTTGAAGTTAAACTATCTATCTAAATTGTTTATAAGAATGTTATTATTGTCATAGATTGAATTAAGAAATGATTATATTCAACAAAGGTATTGACAAAGAGTCTGGAATAAAAAAATTAGGGAATCCTTGAAAACTGTAGGAAAAAGTGATGCATAAATCTAGGTGGCAGTGTCTATATTTGTAATGCAAATGCAATGGAATTATATTTGTAGAAGGTAGCATCTCTAATTGTCATACTTTTTCTAACAAAGAGATTATATTTAGAGGATTTTAGTTAGACTATAGTTGTGAATGAATTTGGAAATAAATTTATAGGATCATTGAAGCATTTTGTCACATTCAACATTCCATCAATATTATCTAAAATCATGGAAAGTATTATTGAAATTAACATATTGAATTGATCATTTCATGAAAGAGATAATTGAATATCATTAGGCTAGTTTCCACCCCAATTGAACTACAAGTGCATTAAGGAAAGGCTTCGATGACAAATCTCAAGCTTTGCTAAGTTGCTTCATTCCCCATTGTCTAATGATGTAAAATTACCCACAAATTTAATATTCATTGTATTGTCTAACATTTTATTTTATTAAAATAATCATTATACACATACATCTTGTTACATTACAGTTGAAAGCATGTTGACATATATCTTACAAATTGTACTAAAAAAATTTATAAATATTTCCACTTTAAGCCAATTTAGTACCAATGTAGAATATGATTATAGTCCACATGAGTTAATATGCCATTAGCTTCTTTTCATTTACCTAATTGTGTTTGGAACAATTGAATGATTGCTTATTTTTCTTATGTTGCTTATTATAGGATGAGAGTTCTTAAATAATTGATATTTATTTAATAATATAGATGAATAATTAGCACATGTGATTTGTATTATATGCTTTCTGCAGGAGACATGGGCATCATTTGTTTCATTTATTAACAATTTTTTTTCATATTATTACACTATCCCTATGGAATAGTTTTTTAGGATTGATAGGCTTTGATATAGGATATAAGACTTGCTTTGAATCATAGAGTAAAGGTGCCAATTCCATTGTTGATGAGCACAAGGAGAAGCAACCTTTTTACATGCCTAATTCATGGGAGTTCTCCCAGTGTAGCCATTTGTTGTCCAATAACTATGTTCATATTGAGTTAACACTATGATTGGTTATATGTTCCATCTAAAATGATTAAGCATACCATTTTCTCTCTACATATATTTGTATTATATTTATGCTATATTTAAATTGTTTTTTTTTTCAGGAAGGGTTTTCTATGATGCCATATTGAATCAGACAAAAGCTGGTGGCAAAAATAATAAAAGTTACGGAATTCAGGCTTTAGGTTTTTTTTTTGCACATTTTTATGTAATTATTACTAGAAAAATTTGTATATTCTTCTCATACTTTTTTATTGTTACTAGTCTCTTAACTTTTCAAAAATTGCTTACATAACTATGTTAATTTGTTGTTCTATAGTTGTGTATTTTTGAATGATATTGTAGTACATTTGATGATGAAAAGTTTACTGCAATTAATCAAACATTTAATCAACTCTTACTAAGCACACATGCACAAGGTGGAAAGTCTCGCATTGCTTAAAGTATCTTGCCCAAAATTTGATATGAGGATGCAGATTAATATTATTTGTATAAAGATATTTTTTATCTATTGGTAATGCATTTGATATGCAAACCTTAAAGGAGATCTTTGTATCTTGCAAGTCACATTTTCGCCCATTTTATGGAAATTTATATGTAATACTATCATATGTGCTTTTCATATTAAAAAAATATTTAGGGACTCTATTGGATCATGAGATATTATTGTCACGGTGTATTCTTCTAGTAGATGTGCAAACAACCAATTCATTGTTGTTCATCTTTCAAGTAATTTGCACATTAATATTATTTGCATAAAGATATTTTTTATCCACTGGATAATGCATTTGATAGGCAAACCTTAATTGGATTTTTGGTATATAAGCATGAGAGATTTGATAATGCATTTGATAGGAAAACCTTAAGGTACTAATATATGTATTTTCCTTTCTTGCCTATTAATGTTGTTACACTGTGGTGCTATAAACGCTATTCCAACATCGTCTTTAAAGTTCTTTCACCCTCAAGGTAATGAAATTTCATAAACTTTCTATGTGTATATGCACAATGTTGATTTTTTGAATGTATCCATATTTCATTTGTTAAATTGCTATTTTATTAGTTCCGCTCTATTTTTCTTGCATTGAACTTTACTAGTGAATTTCTTACCCTTTACTAGTGAATCAGGTGAATAATAGAAGTGTTTTAGTCAACGCTGCACCGTGGTCCAACTTATCAGCAATTTATAGGTTTTTAATTGTGAACATGCTCTCTGAAGCATGCTAAATAATAGAAATTTTTTACATCTGTTGGTACTTTGATATTTTTCATTTCTCTTTGATGTCATTTTATCAAAATATTGTCTTCTTCATGCATTCAAAATGTCATGTTTTAAAGAGCTAATTTTGGTAACTATTTTTGGCATTGCTTTTCATCTTCTTCTACCATTTGTAGCAACAAGGGAAGGTGCACTGTTTGGACATGATTTAATTTAATTAATTTTGGAATCTTCTATGGTCAGGTGAGCTCCTTATGCCACTCTTTCGAATCATTATTGTAATAAACGTAGTATTTGGTTGACAATTGTAATCTTTACTAACTAGTATGCAAGCACCGTTTTATTGTTCAAGTGCAGCACCCATGCCTACCTAGTTTTCTTCATTTTAATTCAATCAATTGCTTTTCTTGTTTCATCTCTTCTGTCGAATCAAGTGAATTTCTTTTATATCGCTCTCTCAAATTGATACATAAACTTACTCGCGTTAGTCAAATTATATCCACCCACTTGGAACTATTTTTCATACACCCATATAGTTATTCACAGGTATACAAGTGTGCATCTTTTTCATATGTTGCAGCAGTCATTTTCTTTTTACTAGATCATTTTTATTATTGAAAAATGAATATACAAAGTTGAGGTATATTGAATCAAATTAATGCTGGGGCAATGATAATAAATTTTATATGATTCAGGCTTTAGGCTTGTATTTTTGCACATTTTTTATTTTATTATAACTAGAAAATTTTGTAGATACTTGTCCTATTTACTTGGTTGTTACTAGTCTTTTAACCTATCAAAAATTGTTTAGATAACCATGTTAATTTGTTATTCTATCGCTATGTACTTTTTGAATAATATTGTAGTATGTTTGATGAAGAATAGTTCATTGCATATAATCAAACATTTAATAACTCTTACTAGGACACATGCACAAGGTGGAAAGTCTCACATTGCTTAAAGTATTATGCCCATGCCCTGCATTCTCATATCAAATTTGAGTATGCTACAAAATGTTGTCGATTTTTCATGTAGACAATTTATTTTAATGAAAGTTATCATTTTGTTCACAACTTAAATGAGAATATAGTCTAAATAGTTACTAACAAATTATTTAGTATACCCAATTTATGGGAGTTTGATAATGTTAATGTTTTTTGTGGGAATTTAAAGTATTTTGCATATGCTCTTAGAAAGTTGTTTTTTCTTACTTGCATAGTACCCATTCTTTTGTTCTTTTATTCAGTTTAGAAACTATGTGCAATTAAGCTTTTGGGATATAATGACAATTCTTTATTGTCATCATGTTTAATTGATTAACTAATTTTCTTCATAGTTGTACTTTTTACAGGCTTTTATTAATACTTAGTATCATTTCTTTGTTCATTTGAACAAATTAGCTCAGTCAATTAAAATTATTTCATTGTGAACCATCATTGCTGTCATTTTCAAGTTTGCAGGAGTCTTTTAGATGGTTGATTTCGATCGAGTGGCATGCTATATCTATATATTAATAAAAAAATATTTTTAATGGGAGTAATATTCTTTCCTCTAGTATCTCTCATTATCAATCCAAATGGATGATTGAAGTTTTGTAAAGTCATTAAATAATTTTTTTAATTTGTATAATGATTTTTAATCCCATCCATTCATACATTTATTTAGTGAGAGTTGTGTGTAGAGGTATCTATTTCATCTAAAGTGATAAAAGCATACCATTCTCTCCTCACACACACACATAAGTATTTTGTTGTTACTAGTCTTTTAACCTTTCAAATATTTTTTATATAATTATGTTAATTTATTGTTCTACAATTGTATTTTTGGAGTGATATTGTAGCACATTTGATGAAGAAGAGCTCAATGCATTTAATTAAAGATTTTATCAATTTTTATTGGGCTCACATCCACAAGGTGGTATAGTCTCGCATTGCTTAAAGTATCATGTACTGCATTCTTATATCAAATTTGTGTAGTGTAACACAGTGTTGTCGAGTTCTTACAAAGGCAGTTTATGTTAATAAAAGTTATCATTTTGCTCACAACCCAAATGGGAAAGTTGTCTAAATGGTTACTAACGAACTATTCAATTTTCGCAAAATTGCGTCCCAGATATGAAGTATTATCAATTTTTTTTTCTTGACTATTCATTTTGTTCTCACTTTAGTTTCAAGAAATGAAAATCTATGGGCTAAATATATTTTATAATAAATAATTAAGAGACTTAGTTTGATATTTTGAATAGTTGGTAAATTGAATTAGTTAATCCAAATTGGTCAAGAAATTATTTTGGTAATTTTCTCTTTGGTTTATGGAATTTGATTTAAATATTTTGTTAATACAAAAAATTTATATTCCGCAATAGTCATTTATTAAAAATTTGTTGTGGCTTGTTATATTGATTTGTAAACATTGATGTGAAGACTTGTATGTGGCTTGATGTTTAGAATATATTTGAAATTTACATCTAAATAAATTTTTAGATCTGTTAATGGCTTGAAGTTTATGGTGTATATAGATGGGTAGAGTTGGAATGAACGGTCAAGATAAATTGCAGGGTCTATTTTTATAATGTGTACATACCCATAAGGGAATTTGAATTGAAGTTATCCCAAATGTTATACTTGGTTTGAAATGGATTATAAGGAAGATGGAGAAGAATGGTAATTAGTTGTTTTTTTTTTAACTTTAAATTTATTTTTTATGTTGACTAATTATTATTTGCATTGTCATTTGTTGTTGTCCTTTTTCTAATTAATTTTTATTTGTTTTGTTTCCATCATACAACACCTCAATCCATAAAATCTACTAATGATCAACTTCAAGAGACAACATGATGGCCGTGTAGCAAAGTTTATATTTCTTACTTGCAACATAGCTATGATGAAGTAGCAAATGCTTGAGATAGGCAAGCTGCTTCTATACATTTATTACACTTTAATGTTTGGTGTAATATCAGAACATTGATTAGGAAGATTGAGGTAGCTATAGCACGACAAGCCGCCTCTATACCTTTCTTATACTTTAATGTTTGGTGTAATACCAGAACATTAATTAGGAAGATTGAGGTAGCTATACAATAATTGATACACAATTCGTTCTAATTGAAATCATTGGGGAGGGAGCTGGAGTATGACGTGCTTATGTGTTATCTATCAACATGTCTTTGTATATTATTTAACATGACTTGTTTAAAATTATGCATGTTTTCTTTTGTAATTGTTCAAATGCTTTTTTTTTTTTTTTTTTTATTGAGCAAGTGAATTTGGTTTGGAGAGGGAGTTGGAGCATTCTACAATGTTGAAAAATTGCCCCTTGGCAAACAGAGTTAATCGACAAATCTAAATGTATATGTATGATTAAGATCCCATATTTTTTTGTAGAATATATCAATTCTTTATTTTTTGTACTCCATGAATATTACTACATATGAGACATTGCAACCTCCAATTTGAATTACTTGTTAATTGATGAATTTTAATTGAAATAATTTCTCCACAGCTTCAAAGGTTTGTGTGTATATAGGTGTGTGTGTGTGTGTGTGTATATATATATATATATATATATATATTACAGACATATATATCTAATGTTTAAATATATGCTTACATACACCAACAAACACGCATAGACAGATACAAATAATTGCACATATATCTGTGTATATAATTAGGATATATATATATATATATGTTTGTGTGTGTGTGTTGTGTTTATATATTTACAGATGTGAATGTATTATACATTAGATATATAGGCGTATTATATATATGCGTAAATAATAGTTATTGTGCATATGTAAGCAAATATATATGTCTATCAAAATATTTGTAAGCATATGTTAAACTTCAAGTATAGCAAGTAAATCCGAAAGCTTTTTAAGAGCATAAGAACTGCAATTTGAAAAAATAATCAAGTCATCCGCATAAGCCATGTGAGTGATAGCCAGCTTTCCTCCAAAGTTAAACTTCAATTTTTTGGAAATTTCTGAAAGAGATTGTTGATGTTAAGAGACCACACGTTCATCGCCAAAATGAAAAGGAGGGCGAAAGGGGTCCCCATGTCTTAAACCTCTTTCAGAACAGAAGAATCCGGAAGGACAGCCATTAACCATAATAGAAAACCAGTTGTGCTGAGTGAGCCTTTTTATTTTGCCAATGAAACTATCGTTAAAGCCATAAGCTTTGAGCGCATCAACAAGAAAGTTCCAGTTTAGTTTATCAAACGCGTTTTCAAGGTCAAGCTTTAAAATGAGATTTTGCCCCCAGCACTTTTTTTTCAAACTGTGAAAGAGGTCCTGGGTAATGAGGAAAGTGTCCTGAATCAGTCTACCAGGCACAAAGGCAGTTTGGTTTAGATCAATTATCTTAGGGAGCAGATTTTGGAGGCGATTAGCAATAATTTTGGACAGAATTTTGTTGAAAGTGGAACATAAGCTAATCAGTCTAAAATTATTCCACCAAGAAGCGTTTTTAGATTTTGGGATAGAGAGATCATGGTGTGCATAAAAATTTTGGAATTCTTGCCCCACAGAAAAATTCTTTTAACCCATTACAAACGTCTAGTTTGATAATCTCCCAAAAAATCTTGAAGAATTCACCTGGGAAGCCATCCGGACCGGGGCAAGTGCTGTCCTTAAGATTTTTTATAATTTCCCAAATTTCCTCATCACTTGGGATCTGGTTTAACAGAGCATTTAAATCAGCATTAATTTGCGGCCGGGGAAAAGCACCCACTACTCTGAGGGGCCAAGGTAGGGAGATTGAAGCTATCTTGGAAGAAGATGGTGGCTGAATTTTGGATATCCTGAAGGGAAGAGAAACAAGAACCGTTCGGGTCGCAAATTTTCTCAATATGATTAATGTGACGTCTCTTCTTAACCCAGTTGTGGTAAAAAGCAGTGTTTCTCTCTCCTTCAAGATTCCACCTTATCGAACATTTCTGTTTCCAGAATGACTCAATGTCGTTGTGACTGGAGATTAGTAAAGCTTTTGCTTTATTTTCCTCCAACCTATTCTGATCAGAAGGATAGGTTTCAAAGATGGATTCAAGGTTGGTTACAAGCTTTTCCTGTTTGGATAAGTTCGAAAAGATATTCCCAATGGAAGATTTGTTCCAAATACATAAAGCTTTCCTAAGGGCTTTGAATTTTTCAACAAGTCTATACATACCATAGAATTGACACGGTTTCTGCCCATGAACTTAACAATTTCCTTACAATCCTCTCTTAGGAGCCAAAACATTTGGAAATGAAAAGATTTCGATTTATTGGTTTTGCTAGTCCAGGAGGAAAGAATGATCGGCTTGTGGTCAGAGACCGTAGAATTTAGGGAGGAGTTAAGAAAATTCGAAAAAGTGTTACACCACATTATTAATTAGAAAGCGGTCCAACCTGGCAAATTTTCTACCAGCATTCTAAGTGAACGGGCTCCCGAATAATTAAAGTCATCTAGACCGCAATCTAACATAGCCGAATTAAAATCAAAAGTGGAGTTAGAGTGGTCCGTAGCATAACCCTTATACTCCTTAGAATTCATTACGGCATTGAAATCTCCTCCCACAACCCAAGGAACAGTGCTAGAGGCACAATTTTTAAGAAAAGACCATAAATGAATTCTTTCCGAACGCATATTATGAGCATGAACAAAAGTGAAAAAAAATTGTACTCCGCATTAAAGAATTTAATATGAATGGCTTTCTCACATTGAGAAATAATTTCAGCCGACCAAAGGCTTGACCACATAACCCAAATTTTATTAGAACTAGAAGCCACCGCATTAACCAAATTGAGAGCACGGCACGAGGAAGGAAATCTATCTGCAGGCAATTTAGATTCAAAAATCGCAGCTATATTAATTTTGTTATCATAAATCAGATGTTTTAATCTATTCAAGGAAGAGATATTACCAATACCTCGAATATTCCAATATAGAGTGTTCATTTGGAAAAGAAAAATACCCCGTGGGGATTTCTGGAAGCTTTTATTAGAATAAGTAATAGCATTATAAGCAACCTCCATCATATTTACCGAATCGATATCTGCTAATGAGGATAAAGATTTGTACCTATTTGTTGTAGAAGTTGTAGGATTTCTATCTTTAGAGGTCCTGCAAGAAAAGTTTTTTGCAGGGCTCTTTGTGCTGAAAATCACATTGAGTGGAGCAGTCCTGCAAAAAGAATCAGATTTCATATTCATAGAGGTTAACAGCTCTTCCCCCGTGGTGGTATCCCGGGACCCAGCTTCCAAAGGAGGGACAGGATCTGGGTGCAAGGATGACTCATTGTTAGGCTGCAAAACAGTAATAACCTTAGTATTGAGCTCTTTATTCAAAATTTTTGAAGATAAACCACTTGGGCTTTCCAACTGTTTATCAATAATATCGGAAACAATTTCAATGCTCACTGCCTCCAGACCCTGAGAGATCTGAAGAGACTCAACTCCCACATCACTAGTATTACAAATGAACTCTGAATTATGGGATTCAACCCTTTCCGGGACATAAGAAACAGTTAAATCATTTAAAGAACCGATACTCATTCACACGAATTTAAAATTGCCAATTCTGGATAGCAACCTCAAACACCAAATCTGCAGTTTCCTGAATGGGCAAGCCTTTTTCAGCCCAAGTTTCAACATCATTAGGTGGCTCATTTAAAATTACCATACTATCTAAATTTAGAGCTCCAGCATCCCTGCCAGCCTCAATACAAGGCAAACAAGAGATAAAGTATCATTGTGGTTTAAAACAGCAGCATCATCAATATTTCTATCTGAAACAGAATCTCTCCGGGCCGCCTGCCTTGCAGCCACTGGCTAAGACGAAAAGAACAGGAGTCCGTAATGTGCCCAAATGAACAGCACCAGGTACAAAAAATTGGCAAATTTTCATATATAATTTCCTGTAAGTAACCCTTATCTTTTGAGCCCAGCCAAATTGCGCTTGGAGGCGGGGACTCGATATTAAGTTCAATTAGCATTCGCGGGGAATAACATTTCGCGCTAAAGTTGTGTTCTTATCTAATTGAAGCGATTTTCCTAAAGCATTTCCTATGTTGAATAAACATCTTTAGAAATAAAATGCAACCGCAAGCCCGGCAAGTTTATCCATACGGGAGCAATTGGCATCATGAGCAATATCGACAAAAGGATCCCACTTACAGAAACGTAAAGTATTACCTTTAAGATCAAAAGATCCTTTCGCAAAAAGGTGAGTGTAGTCTAAGTCCGAATCAAAGGTGAAAAAAACACGGTGAGAATCTAGAGAACGAATGTTAACGGGAGCAACCAATTTCAATCCCTTTACAAAACCATCAATTAAACCAAAATGGGGTTTGGGACGAGCAAACTTACCAACCAGAGTGAGCATGAGCGGGGCGGATTACAAACCTCTTCGTCTGAAAAATGAATCACCGGAACTCCATTAAAATGTTCTATCGGCTTAGAAGCATAACGAGAAGAGTTAACCACCTCCCCGAATGAACGAACGTTTGTTAATGGTGGATCTGCCATTAGCTAACAGAAAAAAAGAAACTGCAAGTAAAATAAATGAACAAGAAGGACCTAACCGGAGCCAAAGCCCAAGAGAACAGCAGACAGAGAGATCAAGCACCAAACGCCTGGCCGAAGCCAGGGCCCGACGGCCAGGCACGGGTAGTCGGAAATCGCCTCAGAATCGCACCCGAGAAAACCTAAAATGAGAGCTCCCATATATATATATATATATATATACATATATATCTAGATATATAAACCCTCATACTGTGTAAATAACTATATGTATATATGAATACCTATGTGTGTGGTGTGTGTATGTATATAAACTCACACACACTTATAAATATTTTGTGTATATATATATATTTGTTGTGTATATATAATATATATGTGTGTGTATACATATATATATATATATATATATTACATCCTCATACTTTGTTAAAATAATTATATGTAATTTGTATAATTGTGTGTTTTTATATGTATGTATATATTATATATATATATCTATATATATATATATATATAAGAAAAAATATGTATAAACTCACACGTACAATATATATCTGTGGTGTGTATATTGGTCTATGTATGAGTTGGTTGTATGTATGTGTACCTATATACTTATTTGTCTGATCTTGCCAACGCCGATGCTGAGCTGTAACATATTCTACTTGAAAGAGGAACTCCACGATGTTGGGAGATCGTAGATGGCATGTTAAGGGATCCGAACTTTCTTGCAGGGATCATAAATTTGTTGAGCAGGCTTTGTCTATTGTCAAAATATTTTCCAGTGCCGCCAACGAAACCGAAAACTCTCGCATTTGCCATGGCTTATTAGCTACCTTCTACTCCGCCTTTTACGAAGAAATGAAAGAGTCGAAGGCTCTGCGTAAAATGATAAAACACCAATTTGGCCGTAAAATATTTACTCTACTACTATTTATATTAGGGTAAAGTTTTCTCATGATTCACTTTAATCAGCAATTCTTCATGCTGAATACCTGCATTTTACAATTTCAGATAAAATATTTGCTTTTACACACAAATTTCATCATGCCAAACAGCCTTTAAGCCAAATAACCACTAAAGGAGAATAATATTCCAAGAAGCTAGAAAAAAATTACTAGTCAGTACCAGAAAACTAATTAATTCTTTTCCAAAAAGAAGTTACCAAAATTGTGAGACAGTAACTAACAATTTGATGTCGACCGGAACAATTTTAATAAAATCAAAATTTTAATGGGCATGAAATTGCTACCATATCTGGAACAATGAAACATGAAATTAGGGAAAACTAATAGATAGTTGCATTTCAATCTAAAGACGATAAGTATGTTATGTTTTAATGCTTTGTTTTACAACTCATGTTTATCGGTTTTATAATGCCACTGAATTTCCTGTACTTGGTTTCAGCTTAGTTTGATTAATGTTGCTGCCCGTCTAGCATAAATCAACTATTTTTTATTTGTAATGGTTTTTGCATTGGGAGCTTTTTTGTTTTTTCAAGTTATGTCTAGTTCATTGATACGGTAATCTAACACTATTTATTTACGTTGCAGCAACTTCAATATATTTACGATGGAGGCTATTTTATTGAAATTCTGCAAAATGATGTATGGGTTATTGATAAAGTTCCAGCATATATAATGGAAAGGGTTGGCCATAATATGAGCAATGTTTACACTTCAAGATAAAAGCTTGGTCTTCTATTCGATATTATAAGGATGTGGTTCTTCCTAATTTAATTGAAGAAAGTGAGTTTTACATAGCGATCAACTTTCGTTTTATTAATGTCTTCCTACAATTATTCGAATAAAATTGTAAGATGCCTTTGGTTCTTCTATTTACTTTTTAAAATGTGCATTGTTTCATCTGATTTTGATTTTTAATTGATATTACAATGATTTTGGTTTTATCAAACTATAAGAATGAAAATCGATTTAAATTTTGTTTTAATTTATGATTTTGATACCTAAATGTTTATAGAAAAGAGAAGAACATATCCTTAAAAAAACAAATTTCTTGAATTCAATTAATTATATTCTTATAAAGAAAAAGATTGATTATTGTAAAAATTATAATAAGATTATTACAGATGAAAGTTTTACGTCTCAACATTGTTATTAGTTTCAAAACGAAAATGCTGTAATTAAAAGTATTATTAAAAATTATGTTATGCCCGAATATAAGATAGTGAAATGTTTTGAAAATTTTTACTTTTTTTGAAATTCAGTTAGTTATCTGATAGCAAGACATTTATGTGAACTGATTTCTAGTTGTTTATGAAAGGTTGCTTAATAAATTTTTGGATAATTTATAGGAGAGCATCTTATAATAAGATATTGGGTGGTGGGAGCATGAAATTTAAGAAAAATAAAGACGAAGATTTTATATAATCAGTGACTTCTGTATAAATAATAAGAATTTATAAAGATGTAAATTAGCTTGTGTGAGTTCAAAAGATTTTTAGTGATGTTAAGATTGTGATTTTTAAAGGCTTATATAAAAATTAAATATTTTTAATTTAATTAAGTGATAATAGAATTATGATATGGCTAACTGAGTGCACTGTATATTGGCCAAAAATGCTTTTTAAAGAAAAGAAAATTCACTATAGGTCAATAATTGTCCTGTATGCATTTTAATGAAGGGTCTAATTGCATATACCAAGTTTAAATAAATGAATAAGTATTCACAATGACAACAACTAAAACAACAACAATAAAACATAATATTAGTCCCCTTAGGTGGGGTCAGTCACCTGAATCCTTTGTTTTGGTTGTGATCAAATAAAATCCCCTCACTAAGTTTCAAATACAAAAAATTCTTTCTAGTCATTTCTTCCCATAATTTATTTTGCTCTTCCACTTCCTATTTAACATGTGCAACATGTGGATGCTCACATTTTCTAACAAGGGCATCAAATTGCCTGTGCTTAATTTGTCCAAACCATCAAAGATGACATTTTCCAATCTTATCCATTATCGGTGTTGCCCTAAACTTTCTAAGAAAAATACTCAAAATAAAGAAATAAAAATTGACAAATCCGAAAGTAAAAGAAACAAGAGCTTGCTAACTATCTAAGCTACTCCAAGCACTGTTGTTGTGGTAAGATGCCTTGCCTTGCACTTACAATTCTTATATGTTGAAAAGACTCATAATTATTCATTTAAAAATTCATCCTTAGCTTCTTCAGCACTCTAGCATGTTTCAGCATGTCGCTTCATAAAATGTCTAAGTTATATGCATATAGCCCTTAACCTCATCTGTTATCGTTAGGAGCTCAAGCTATATCGATGTAATCTTGCACTGGTGAACTTATAGAACTGTAAGACTAAATTTTAGGTTCTCTTCAACCATCGTCACATGGTTGACCGAAAAGTTAACCTGGATCTTAACTTTAATATAGTGTTGCTCAAGTTTTTGCTAAACTATATGCAATTGAAGCAGCTTAAATGATATATCTGTGCATAATAGTTCTCACTTATGAAGGATTTTCGACTCAATACCAATTTTATAGCAGTCTAATAAATGATTAATTTAAGTGAAAAAGATGCATAATAATAGCTCGTATATGTTGAAATATATGAAAGAATGGAAAAATGAACACATGATTTTACAGAGCAAGTGAAAGTGATCACTATATATGAGGTGAATGGAGACATGCTAGTCCCAAATAAAAAATAACGAATTAAAAAATTGATTGTGCAAGGAATAAAAATTCTTAGAAATTATTTTAATGATAATAAACATGTTAAAACTTTCGATGAGTAATTTACTGAAATATCAAAGTTATCATCTCATTTAGTTGGAGAGTCAACTCTTTTGACTTCACTATAATGATTGATAGAAATAATCTTGTGACCCTAGTCTAGACTCTATCATCTGATCATTTCCTTTATGAACACATAAAATAATTGGTGGGTCATTAAACATGATTCAAAATGATTAAGAACATCTTTAATCACCAGAAAAGATAATGTTTACAAAATGGTTAAATCTTAAGGCAAATATTCATTCACAAAGCAAGCTTGAATAATAGTCTTGGATAAAAATATGATCATCACGGCGCATAAGCAATTATATGATCTAAATTCCGCTATCATTTGAATATATTAAAAAGGTTGATTTGATGGCTCTTTAGATTAATGGATGTTCTTCATCTGGATGAGCCTCTTAGAACAATGGGAAATTAATTTAATGTGAAACAGAATCAATATTTATAAAAAGAGAATTTAATTATTTACAAAATAAGTCATTAGAATATGACACTAAAATATAAATATACGAAGAGAAATCCAAATAGCATGACTAATATGACTGATATAAACAATCTTGTGGCCATATTAGACTCTATCATCGAATCATCTCCTTTATGAACACAAAATAATTGACGGGACATTATTAGAGGATTCAAAATGATTGAGAGCATCTTTAATCACCAGAAGAGATAATGTTACAAAATGTTAAAATCTTAAGGCAAATATTCATTCACAAAGTAAGCTTGAATTATTGTCTTGGATAAAATATTATCATCAAGGTGCATAATCAATTATATGATCTAAATTCCTTTAACATTTGAATATGTTAAAAAAGTTTATCTGATGGCTCTTTAGATTAAGGATTTTCCTGCATCTAGGTGAGCTTCTAGTAATAGATGGAAAAATTGATTTAATGTAAATAGAACCAATATTTATAAATAAAATTTAGTTATTTACAAAATGAAGTCATTAGAATATGACATATTATAATATAAATATACGCTGAGAAATCCAAACAGTCTCGCTTTTTTTTCATTGAGGTGCTTTGTTCAGAATGCCAAAAGCGTGAGGTGTAATGTTAGAAGGTTGAATGTATACTCTGATCGCTCGGTCCTACAATAAACATTTGTGCTAATTTTTAAGAATGATGAGAATGTATCTAATTTAAGAAAAACACAAACGTCTAATACTATAGAATATTATCAATGGAGCGACATAAAAATGGATTTTCTCGTGATGAAAAAGGGAAGTTCATGTTATCTAGGTGATCTTCAGATGAACTCTAAGAGATCAAATGAAGTTCATTTAAAGGAGTCGCTTGTATAAAGCAAAATTGATGAGTTATTTTGCTGATATTACTTCTCTCTAATATCATATAATCATTTTATTGCCTTGGCTTGATACCGATAAAATAGTTTGTAATTAGCATGTGACTGGGCGTATATACTAATGGTTAACTCTCTCCAATTGAATTTATAAAACTGATCCTCATATTTTAATATGACAACTACTATGTGGGGTGTGGGGAATTTTAATATGGCCAATCGTTTGATGAGGAACACGAAATAGCAAGTGAATTTGACTTTTGCTTGTGGTAGATTTACTTGTGTATACTATATCACCCAAAGAAATCTCCTATTTGTATAATAAGAAAGCAAGCTTGAGTGGCTATACGACTATGAATCCATCTCCATTGGTAATGCCAGATCGTGATGCCGAGAGCTAGGGATTGTTTCGTCTTGCTCAAGTTTACATAGTATATTTGTACTAAGATAATTGAAGATAATGAGGCTCTCTACAAGCTCTCAAGCTAGCATCGAAAGTGTGCTAAAGCAAAAAGCTTTGTTCTGCTTAGGAAGGAAACGACAAACCTTGTAGCAATAAAGAGATCATACACATAACCTCATTGCTGAGCCATAATATATTTAGTTACACAGTTCAAATACATATAGGTACATTGATATATCTGTATATAGTTACATAGACATACAACCACTGGGCTTCAACTCTATTCACTGATATAAATATATATTGATTATGTCAGTTTATGTGAGTATACATATATATATTATAAATATTGAATGTGTGTGGGTGTGTATACTTATATTTGATATAAATATGTGTGAGTATATATATATACAGATTGCAATAGAACAAGCCGACCACCATAAGAAAGACATTTTGAAGCCCAACCATTATTTTTTCCAGCCATAGACTCCAACACACGCTGGAAATGGGTCTAAGAAGCAAACCCTTTTGACAAGGGAAGACCCAATTAAGTGATTGGAAGAAACACGAGACAGACCTGAAAGGTTCAAAAGAAAAGAACTACTGCTACTCTCTAGCAACATGCTTTCCAAAAACCACATTAGATTTACCCATATTTACTTTCAAACCCTAAACCTCCTTCATATGCTCCAAAATTTAGAATGTTATTAAATGCTTTAACTATTGCTTTACAAAAAAATAGGGTATCATCCACAAACGAAAGGTGGAAGATAATTTTTCCATAATTATAAAAATTAATACCATTGACCACATTAAACGAATGAGATAGCAATCTGGAAAAATAATCATTTGCAATGATGAAAAGGGCAGGGGATAGGGGGTCCCCTTGCCTAATTCCTCTGGTAGATTTAAAGAAGTCAAAACTAGAGCCATTCAAAAGAACATAAAACCAAATGTTTGAGATTGATTTATAGATAAACTGGATAATGGAATTTGAAAAACCAAATTTTCTAAGAATGGAAAAAAGGAATCCCCACTCCAATCTGTCATAGGCTTTCATGACATCCAATTTAATGATGGCGCTACCACCAAATAGTTCCTATCAGTATCATGGACCAACTCCTTTGCTAAAAGGAAATTATCCGACAATAATCTTCCTTTAACCAAAGCATTTTGGTTAGGGGAAATAATACTAGGAAGGATGGAGCATAATCTATTTTACATGATTTTTGTACCGATTTTATTGAAGACATTGCAAAGACTAATAGGCCTGAAATCAAACCAAGCCTTAGGTCTATCCACCTTAGGAATGAAAGCAACTGAAGTGGCAGTAACAAATTTTGGAATATAATTTGATTGAAAGAAATCAGAGATAGCTTCCCAAATATCATTCTTAATAAGCTCCCAGTATAATTTTTAAAATAAAGGGGAAAAATTGTCAAGGCCTGCAGCAGTGTCCTCATCCATACTTTGGATAACCTCCTCAACCACCTTCAAAGAGGTGGAGAAAGTAGCCATATATTGTCCTCATCTGAAATCCTGGGAAAGGGAAAATCATTACAAATATTTGAAAGGTCACAACCCTCACTCTTCCAAAAGTTTTCAAAAAAATTGCAAGCAGATCCACCCAAATTTTCATACGGGATACAATTGCCCCCAACATCTTTAATATGAGTGAAAACATTTGCATCTTGTTCAACATTTTCTTCGATAGTTCATGCAGAAGTTCTCTTATTTCGTCAAGAAGTTAATCTTCCCTAGCCAACATAATACCATAATAGTTATGTAAGATAGAAAATGACAGTATCAGTAACAAACAAATCAGTTATATTAGTTGATTAAAAAGTACTACATATTCCTTAAATAAAAAAATAAAGAGATTAATTTTATAAAAAAAAAATATTGATCAGAATAATATGCTATTTCCTAGCCACATTCTCCTAATATTTTTTAGACCACCTCTATCAGAGAGATTAAATTCACTATTAAAGTAATATCAAGAAGTTAACTACTTTTAAGAATACCTTGTCAAGTGATACCAAATGAACTTTTAAGAATTTAAAAGTTGAAACCAAAAATTACTATGATCTATAGAATCATCAGTACTTTTACTTTTTCATACATCTTAAGCACACACTCACACTTAAGATAAATTCATAAGGAATAAATATGTGATTCTAAACCAACTATTTCCAAATACTTTGAGTGCTAAAGCACACATAAACAAATTGTGTCTGAACTCTGAACCTACTATTTCCAACTAGTTTTGAGTAGCAAGCAACCTTATCAGAAAAGATATAAAAAAAAAACAATTTTGAATAGTCAATGTCAGCTCCTCATCGTCTACAGCTCATCTTCTACATTCATGAAAGGTACAAACTACCGGTGTTATAAAATTACTCAGAAACCGACCGAGCTTTGAAATATGGTGGCTTTACTTCAGAAAGATGGAGTCTGTATAAGATAAAGCCTTCTTATTTGCGGCTTATATAAAGCTGATTCAGAAGTTCTGCTGATCAGACAGAAGAATGTGGTTCTCAAATCTGCAGAATATAATATCGACAGTTTATTCAAAGCTGCAGAAGTATATAAAATAGAGCCATGAAGGCTAGGTAAAGGCATTGAGTCAAAATTACAAAGTGACTTTCCATTGCTATTTAAAATTATTTCAATTTGTTGTAGTGCATAATTTAACTTATCAGAATCAGCAATAGCAGAATTAGCATATAGAGAATGCCTATGAATGAAAAAATCTATATCTTCAACAAATTTGTCAGAGTGTTTATGCCATAATTCAACAGGATTGTTAACCTCGCAATACATAAGAATTGCAAACATATTTCTTAATTGAGTAGCAGTTGCCCATGTTGATGCCTCAATTAAAGCATCATTCCATTCGGTATCCTCACCAATTAGCCCCAGCGCGGAACACGTTGCTCGGAAAGTTGAGTGTATAACACCATTGACCCGTTTTAAATCATCAAAACATTGAGCACCTTTAACAATATGTAAAAGCATGCGGAGATAAAATATCTCACCAAAACCAGGATGTGCGTGATACAGACGGCCTATTCAACAGGTTTTCTAATGTCATAGTGTGATGTTAGGAAGACTTTATTGTTTTGTTTTAATTTAGATTTTGGGATTTTCGGCTTGGTATTTCTTTGAAGTTGAAAGAAGTTTTGTAAAAAGCTTATTAAATCATGGAAAATTTTCTTACCTTTATTTTAAATATCATGTTAATATTTAGTGAGATTTAGATTGATATTTGAATTTTATATTGTCCCAAAGTAAAAATGCCCATTTTAAAAAAACCAAAAAAATTTCAGTTATTTATTTGATTTAAATATTTATAAATTTGAAACTACTATATGGCCTTAAGATAATGATTTATAAAGCTTAAGGAAAGTATAGGGAAGCAATTTTAGGGTCTCAATTGATCTTTATTCTTTAAATGAATCAAAATAGAAATAATCTTAAGGGTTGAGTTCTATGTGTACAAGTATTTATTACACAATATTAGCAATGCTTAAGACTTGGCAAAGTTGTAAAAGTGCATGCTCTCGTACAAGTTTATTCATAAATATGGGTTAATACAACTCTAAGTAATAATAATTATTTTATCTTATAAATATTTGCATTTCATGGTTAATAAATGAAATGAGCTCAATAGCTATTAAAGTAAAAGATTTAGAAGATTTATAAATTATTACTATTTATTAGAATTATAATGACCACCTTTATGGGTGGAGCTATATGTGAGCTTTCACTTTGAGAATTTTTCTCAAACTCTTATATATTCATAATATTGTATAACAAGTATTTGGATAAGCACAAATTTTAACTATTTAAGTAGATTTTCATTTTAGTTATTTAAGTAGATTTTCATTTGGCTAATTAAAATCAATTGAAACTTAAAATTTCCTTATTAAACTATCAATTAACCATATAAAATTGTCTTATAATTCTATGGTGGTCTTTAATTTATATTAAATAATGTAAAAAAAGATTATTCTTTTTTTAAAATGAATTTTGCTTTGGTTCAAACTAAAATTCAATCTATTAGCCCAAGTCTTATCGAGTTTTATTATGATGCTTAAAAATGATTAAAAAGTTCTCCCAACATTTGCATTATTTTGGAAAGGTTTCATTCAAATTGGGTCAAAAACCCAAAATAGGTTAAATTGAAACAATGAGATGATACTTTCTCTTGATGTTGTTTGCAACATAAAGAAACCCTTAGGTAGGTCTCCAACATCCTACCCTAGCATTAGGGGCATATATCACAAGGAAAGGGATCTTCTAAGCCAAACGTGAAAATTGCAATTCTATTTATTCGGATGAATTTAATTTTATTGCAAGTGAATTTGACAATACAGTATAGTTACTATGAGAGTGGATATTTATGAGAATACAATATAATTTTGTTGCAAGTGAATTTCGACAACACAATATAGCTACAATTCAATATAGCCTTTTTAATGGGATTCATCTTAGGTAACATACTTAGATTATACATCTGTCTAATTGGATGGGACCATTTTATTCATAAATTGTGATTTAAAAAGATATGCATGAATATTTCTCAAGTAATTTAGACATATGTAATAGACTACCAAGAGCATTTGTTGAAATGATTTTTTGTTGTCATCAATCCGTAATCTCAAAACTCAAGAGATTCAAAATGTTGTAAAACAACATCTATGCTCTTATTGCAAAGTTGCCCAGACATTTTGTTAAAATGTTTTTTGAAGTTAAACTATCTATCTAAATTGTTTATAAGAATGTTATTATTGTCATAGATTGAATTAAGAAATGATTATATTCAACAAAGGTATTGACAAAGAGTCTGGAATAAAAAAATTAGGGAATCCTTGAAAACTGTAGGAAAAAGTGATGCATAAATCTAGGTGGCAGTGTCTATATTTGTAATGCAAATGCAATGGAATTATATTTGTAGAAGGTAGCATCTCTAATTGTCATACTTTTTCTAACAAAGAGATTATATTTAGAGGATTTTAGTTAGACTATAGTTGAATGAATTTGGAAATAAATTTATAGGATCATTGAAGCATTTTTGTCACATTCAACATTCCATCAATATTATCTAAAATCATGGAAAGTATTATTGAAATTAACATATTGAATTGATCATTTCATGAAAGAGATAATTGAATATCATTAGGCTAGTTTCCACCCCAATTGAACTACAAGTGCATTAAGGAAAGGCTTCGATGACAAATCTCAAGCTTTGCTAAGTTGCTTCATTCCCCATTGTCTAATGATGTAAAATTACCCACAAAATTTAATATTCATTGTATTGTCTAACATTTTATTTTATTAAAAATAATCATTATACACATACATCTTGTTACATTACAGTTGAAAGCATGTTGACATATATCTTACAAATTGTACTAAAAAAATTTATAAATATTTCCACTTTAAGCCAATTTAGTACCAATGTAGAATATGATTATAGTCCACATGAGTTAATATGCCATTAGCTTCTTTTCATTTACCTAATTGTGTTTGGAACAATTGAATGATTGCTTATTTTTCTTATGTTGCTTTATTATAGGATGAGAGTTCTTAAATAATTGATATTTATTTAATAATATAGATGAATAATTAGCACATGTGATTTGTATTATATGCTTTTGCAGGAGACATGGGCATCATTTGTTTCATTTATTAACAATTTTTTTTCATATTATTACACTATCCCTATGGAATAGTTTTTTAGGATTGATAGGCTTTGATATAGGATATAAGACTTGCTTTGAATCATAGAGTAAAGGTGCCAATTCCATTGTTGATGAGCACAAGGAGAAGCAACCTTTTTACATGCCTAATTCATGGGAGTTCTCCCAGTGTAGCCATTTGTTGTCCAATAACTATGTTCATATTGAGTTAACACTATGATTGGTTATATGTTCCATCTAAAATGATTAAGCATACCATTTTCTCTCTACATATATTTGTATATATATTTATGCTATATTTAAATTGTTTTTTTTTCAGGAAGGGTTTTCTATGATGCCATATTGAATCAGACAAAAGCTGGTGGCAAAAATAATAAAAGTTACGGAATTCAGGCTTTAGGTTTTTTTTTTGCACATTTTTATGTAATTATTACTAGAAAAATTTGTATATTCTTCTCATACTTTTTATTGTTACTAGTCTCTTAACTTTTCAAAAATTGCTTACATAACTATGTTAATTTGTTGTTCTATAGTTGTGTATTTTTGAATGATATTGTAGTACATTTGATGATGAAAAGTTTACTGCAATTAATCAAACATTTAATCAACTCTTACTAAGCACACATGCACAAGGTGGAAAAGTCTCGCATTGCTTAAAGTATCTTGCCCAAATTTGATATGAGGATGCAGATTAATATTATTTGTATAAAGATATTTTTTATCTATTGGTAATGCATTTGATATGCAAACCTTAAAGGAGATCTTTGTATCTTGCAAGTCACATTTTCGCCCATTTTATGGAAATTTATATGTAATACTATCATATGTGCTTTTCATATTAAAAAAATATTTAGGGACTCTATTGGATCATGAGATATTATTGTCACGGTGTATTCTTCTAGTAGATGTGCAAACAACCAATTCATTGTTGTTCATCTTTCAAGTAATTTGCACATTAATATTATTTGCATAAAGATATTTTTTATTCCACTGGATAATGCATTTGATAGGCAAACCTTAATTGGATTTTGGTATATAAGCATGAGAGATTTGATAATGCATTTGATAGGAAAAACCTTAAGGTACTAATATATGTATTTTCCTTTCTTGCCTATTAATGTTGTTACACTGTGGTGCTATAAACGCTATTCCAACATCGTCTTTAAAGTTCTTTCACCCTCAAGGTAATGAAATTTCATAAACTTCTATGTGTATATGCACAATGTTGATTTTTTGAATGTATCCATATTTCATTTGTTAAATTGCTATTTTTTATTAGTTCCGCTCTATTTTTCTTGCATTGAACTTTACTAGTGAATTTCTTACCCTTTACTAGTGAATCAGGTGAATATAGAAGTGTTTTAGTCAACGCTGCACCGTGGTCCAACTTATCAGCAATTTATAGGTTTTTAATTGTGAACATGCTCTCTGAAGCATGCTAAATAATAGAAATTTTTTTTACATCTGTTGGTACTTTGATATTTTTCATTTCTCTTTGATGTCATTTTATCAAAATATTTGTCTTCTCATGCATTCAAAATGTCATGTTTTAAAGAGCCTAATTTTGGTAACTATTTTTGGCATTGCTTTTCATCTTCTTCTACCATTTTGTAGCAACAAGGGAAGGTGCACTGTTGTGGACATGATTTAATTTAATTAATTTTGGAATCTTCTATGGTCAGGTGAGCTCCTTATGCCACTCTTTCGAATCATTATTGTAATAAACGTAGTATTTGGTTGACAATTGTAATCTTTACTAACTAGTATGCAAGCACCGTTTTATTGTTCAAGTGCAGCACCCATGCCTACCTAGTTTTCTTCATTTTAATTCCATCAATTGCTTTTCTTTGTTTCATCTCTTCTGTCGAATCAAGTGAATTTCTTTTATATCGCTCTCTCAAATTGATACATAAACTTACTCGCGTTAGTCAAATTATATCCACCCACTTGGAACTATTTTTCATACACCCATATAGTTATTCACAGGTATACAAGTGTGCATCTTTTTCATATGTTGCAGCAGTCATTTTCTTTATACTAGATCATTTTTATTATTGAAAAAATGAATATACAAAGTTGAGGTATATTGAATCAAATTAATGCTGGGGCAATGATAATAAATTTTATATGATTCAGGCTTTAGGCTTGTATTTTTGCACATTTTTTATTTTATTATAACTAGAAAATTTTTGTAGATACTTGTCCTATTTACTTGGTTGTTACTAGTCTTTTAACCTATCAAAAATTGTTTAGATAACCATGTTAATTTGTTATTCTATCGCTATGTACTTTTGAATATATTGTAGTATGTTTGATGAAGAATAGTTCATTGCATATAATCAAACATTTATAAACTCTTTACTATGCACACATGCACAAGGTGGAAAAGTCTCACATTGCTTAAAGTATTATGCCCATGCCCTGCATTCTCATGTCAAATTTGAGTATGCTACAAAATGTTGTCGATTTTTCATGTAGACAATTTATTTAATGAAAGTTATCATTTTGTTCACACTTAAATGAGAATATAGTCTAAATAGTTACTAACAAATTATTTAGTATACCCAATTTATGGGAGTTTGATAATTGTTAATAAGTTTTTTGTGGGAATTTAAAGTATTTTGCATATGCTCTTAGAAAGTTGTTTTTTCTTACTTGCATAGTACCCATTCTTTTGTTCTTTTATTCAGTTTAGAAACTATGTGCAATTAAGCTTTTGGATATAATTGACAATTCTTTATTGTCATCATGTTTTAATGATTAACTAATTTTCTTCATAGTTGTACTTTTTTACAGGCTTTTATTAATACTTAGTATCATTTCTTTGTTCATTTGAACAAATTAGCTCATGTCAATTAAAATTATTTCTATTGTGAACCATCATTGCTGTCATTTTCAAGTTGCAGGAGTCTTTTAGATGGTTGATTTCGATCGAGTGGCATGCTATATCTATATATTAATAAAAAAATATTTTTAATGGGAGTAATATTCTTTCCTCTAGTATCTCTCATTATCAATCCAAATGGATGATTGAAGTTTTGTAAAGTCATTAAATAATTTTTTTAATTTGTATAATGATTTTTAATCCCATCCATTCATACATTTATTTAGTGAGAGTTGTGTGTAGAGGTATCTATTTCATCTAAAGTGATAAAAGCATACCATTCTCTCCTCACACCACACACATAAGTATTTTGTTGTTACTAGTCTTTTAACCTTTCAAATATTTTTTATATAATTATGTTAATTTATTGTTCTACAATTGTATTTTGGAGTGATATTGTAGCACATTTGATGAAGAAGAGCTCAATGCATTTAAATAAAGATTTTATCAATTTTTATGGGCTCACATCCACAAGGTGGTATAGTCTCGCATTGCTTAAAGTATCATGTACTGCATTCTTATATCAAATTTGTGTAGTGTAACACAGTGTTGTCGAGTTCTTACAAAGGCAGTTTATGTTAATAAAAGTTATCATTTTGCTCACAACCCAAATGGAAAGTTGTCTAAATGGTTACTAACGAACTATTCAATTTTCGCAAAATTGCGTCCCAGATATGAAGTATTATCAATTTTTTTTTTCTTGACTATTCATTTTGTTCTCACTTTAGTTTCAAGAAATGAAAATCTATGGGCTAAATATATTTTATAATAAATAATTAAGAGACTTAGTTTGATATTTTGAATAGTTGGTAAATTGAATTAGTTAATCCAAATTGGTCAAGAAATTATTTTGGTAATTTTCTCTTTGGTTTATGGAATTTGATTTAAATATTTTGGTTAATACAAAAATTTATATTCCGCAATAGTCATTTATTAAAAATTTGTTGTGGCTTGTTATATTGATTTGTAAACATTGATGTGAAGACTTGTATGTGGCTTGATGTTTAGAATATATTTGAAATTTACATCTAAATAAATTTTTAGATCTGTTAATGGCTTGAAGTTTATGGTGTATATAGATGGGTAGAGTTGGAATGAACGGTCAAGATAAATTGCAGGGTCTATTTTTATAATGTGTACATACCCATAAGGGAATTTGAATTGAAGTTATCCCAAATGTTATACTTGGTT